>VXBH01000827.1:57410-72779 GCA_013400035.1 Rynchops niger | reverse complement strand
GGGGGAAGGAAGTTTCCATCACCAGTTCATTTTCATTTTCACCCTTAGTTTCTAATGAGACTAAGCACTAGAGAAACTTGAAAGTCATCTAATTTCGGGTGTCAAGCTAAACACATCTAGTGTTGATATAAGGGTGTCTTATTAGATTTTAAATAGGTTTGGATGAAGAATTTGTAATAAGTGATCTCATGAATTGTATCTCATTTCTTTGTTCAGGAGTTACTCGCAAAGGGTGTCAAATTATTCCATCCAGGACCTAATCCAAAACTGTCTGTAGTTAATGGAAGGAAATCAATGCATTCTGGATTAAGACACAAATTATATGTTATTGAATAATGTTGGTCTTGTAACTTATTCTCAAGAACCCATTCCTAACATCATCCAGTCTCAGAGAAGTTGTGCTTTAATATGTATTTCTGATACACGTTATAGTCCTATCCCAAAGTATCAGAATGCTGTGACTTTTTTGTCTGCATTTTATTTAATAAGACAGCACTTCCTGGCATTTTCTACTAGTGTCTTGTGAATATTTTACATCTTTTCCTTTAAAGGTATTATTTCAGAAAGTCTTTGCCAGTTAACACTTGTAGGAAGAAAACTGAGATTGTGAACCTCTGAAGTCAGCTACTTTAACCTCCAAATGAATAATGACCTCTCATTTTCAGTTAATATTATCATCACGGATTACAGTCAGTGACTTCTTCACATCTTTTTTTTCTCACTCCTCTTTTTGCTCTTTTCCGTAAGTAATTCTCTTTACTTGCCTATGTACTAATCTCCTTCTAACAACTCAGCTAACCCTAAGTATGTTTGTAGCTACTTCTAGTAGTATTTTATCACTTGTTTCTTTGCCTGAACTTCTAAATCTTTCCCTTCTCGTTGATTCAATTACTTTCTCAGTTTTCAGATTTTTTTAAATCATTTTTTTTTAGCCTTTTGGTCCATCACACTCTACTCCCTTACTAGTAACTAGTCCTCCAGTTCCCATATTTTTGTTCCCTTATTTTCTTTTTTTTCATGTGTTATTAGAACAGCAGTATGGTCTGCTGGTAGTATGGTATGCTGTGCCTCAAAAGTGACAAATTTCTGATTCTGATAATGAATGAAAACCTGCAGAGGAAAGGAAAGTTTTATGGTTTAAAATATGTTTTGTGTTGAAAGAGAGATGATTTCAATTCCAGACTACATTTTGAGGTTGTATCACACCTTTTGATCTATTCCTCATCTCTAAGAAGTGTATCACTAACAATAATAATATGTTGGAGATGTAATATGAGAATTTAAACTGATAGTGAAAAGATAGAAGAAAAATTTTCTTAGATAAGGCAAATTCTTCCAAACCCGTACTTGCATTTTGTCTTTGCTTTCTCATTAATATGCTAGCACTAATTCAAGATCAATTGAGTGAAATCTATACTGGCATGGTGATAAAATTTTCCCTGATATGGTATTGGCCATTGGCAAATGACTATCCCAAGCACTTCCTCTGAAGAATTTGGGAATGTAAAAATTATGAGGCAATTCTTAAAAGGGAGTTGGTGGTCTTCCTAGTTTGGAGGGTAAAAGACCTTAACAACAAGCCTGTACGCTCTTCATTACATCCTTCCTTCTTGCCACAGTGTGTGCTAAATTTTCTAGTACAGGTGAGTCCTATAGTACTTATTGTGTTGTCATCACTTACAGTGCAGGTGCCTTCATGCAAGCACTTGGCTTTCTCCACATCTTCTATGATGCACCTATTGATATTTATGTTCCTTTGTAATGGCTAATAAGAATAATAATAATAACATCTAAAAATATCCCACTTTATAACTTGGCTAGCCTGAATCTTAGTGGATTAAGATACATGCACTTTAAGGCGTATTTCAGAAGTATACTTTTGCACTCAAAGAATGATGATGTGTAAAATTTAATAGAAACACTTTGAAATACTGTCAAGGAATAAGAGCTACCATTTTAGTTGCATGTTTACTTTCACAATGTTTTTATCTACACACAGTATAGGTGTGTATTTACACTCTGATAATAATAGATTTTTATAATTAATAAAAATGAGGGAAGACAATTCATCTCACCGTAAAGCCTTCTGCGGCTGCTTTATGAATATAAAGGTGGCCTGAAATTACTAGCTCAGGGATCTAACTCTGAAGACTTTAAAAGCTAAATAAGGCAAATTCTAACCTTAACATTTCTCTGTTTCAGTTCTTCTACCTGGAAAATGCAGAGAATCTGAAATCTGTACTCATTATCTCACTAACATGCACATAATATTTAAGGGGCAAGCTTGAAGATGTGATGGTAGAAGGCACTTTAGAGCTAATTAGCCAAGCAAAAAATCTGTTCCTAGTTTACTAAAGGAAAAGAGGTTGACTAGATAAAGGGAAGAGGGCAAGGTACTGAATTATCCTGCAGGTGACTTATCTGTTTGGGCTATGACATGATTAGGAAATGAATTGTACCTTTTAATGTGCCACCTGACTCAGGGAAGGCAGAACAAACACAGAAATTGGATGCATTTAAATTGGAAATGTTAAAATATATCTGTAATCACTCAATTAGACACTTCTGGGACAAGCTCATAGAGTTCCTTTACCCACAAGGATGTTCGCTAAGGTTGGCACCAGTGTGGCTATATATGTATTTCATTCTGTCACTTAGTATGCATACACACTCTGTGCTTGCAGACACTTTCTCAAGGTAGGTAGTACTAGAAAAAGCAGCAAGGGGGAGGAGAGGTATGTGTAGCACAATAATGGAAACTTGTATCAAAATATTTGAAAAGAAGAGACGGATCGCTGGTACTCCATGCAGTGACCTAGCTCTGATTGTGTGTGAAGTTACTGCCTGTAAAATGTGCCAGTTTAAGGTCTCTAGAGAATAGTTACCTTTATTTATTGGCCATTTTGGAATCTCCTACAAAAAGACCAGGAGAACCCTGCCAAAATGTCAGCTCCGGTCAGGGACAAAATATCATAAACTGAAAATGCAATATTAAAGACACACTCAATGTGCACAACACACCACCTTGTATTGATGTAAATGTGATTAAAAAGAAAAGTTTATTTTTGTGTAAAACTTCTTCCCAGCTCTCTGTTTTCTTAGCCGACGTTTAAAGTTTTGACCCTTTCATTCCTGTAATTACAAATATAAATAATAAGGCTACTACTAAAACTCATTGACTCATAATACTCACTAATATTGCTCCTGAGAGAATAATAGGGTCATTAACAAAACACAGTCATCATGTCTATGGGCCTCTATGGCATCAGCTCAAGCTTTGTAAAACAGTATTCCTCCCACAGGGGTTGTGAGCTCATTCAGATTTCTGCCAGTTTCCAGGATCAAACCCATGAGTTCAAAGCATTTGTCTTGACAATTGCCTGCTGATTGCAGTGCTCCTGTTCCTAGGTACAAATGACCAAACATCTAAGACACGATACAGGATATGTTTCCAGAGTCAATAATGACCCGTAAGAGAAACAAATACAAGGAAAATACCTACATGGCATTGATTTATTTCACCCAATCTTTTGACATCTAAATAGGCACATTTATAGAGCAGTTTCTTCCATCCTAGCAAGATGCTTGGGAGACTTCAGATGAATTTTCCTCCATGAGGACAGGGGGACCCTAGATGTCAAACTCTAAGTTATACAACTAGATACCGCATCCAAAGTTAGGTGAGATGAATCCCAGCCTGCAAACAATATTTCACATAGCTACTGAGGTGGAAGGAGAAGTTTGTCCCACACATGTCATCATCTAGTTTATTTATTTGTTTTGCAAAGCACTGGGTTTAGGTGTTTAGCTGCTATACAAAACAGCAAGACGAAGGTTCTTGATGACCAGCATTAATGATATGTATATCGTACAATGGATCCAGAAGTCTCTAACTTTGCAAAAATGGCAAATAGTGTGGTCTGTGCAATCACTCACCCCCCAAACACATGAGCCTGTGCCATGCTGTTGAGTCAGCCAGTATAAACCATCTTGCCAGTGGTGACTGTGGTGGCATTTTCTCACCTTAAGACTTGGTCACAAGATAATGAACTGCTACAAGTAACAACCACCTCAGTTTCATCTGGGCTGATGCAATAAATACAGTACAGATATGAGCTGGATTTTAACTGGTAGTTTAAAAAAAAAAGAAAATTCTTTGTTATCTTTGTCATTATCAGACATGAAGATGCAGTTTACAGAATAAGACATTTCTTAGAAAATGAAAATTTTGTTAGGAAATATTGTGCTGAGGTTAGATTTGCTGAAAGATTCAAAAGGGTTCATGAAAACTTCAGCAAATATAGGCCAAATAGTTACAGAACTTGGCCCAAATGTTAAGGTAGAATGTACCACGTCTTCTGAAAACAAGTCATGGGTATAGCTAATGTGGGTTGACACATGGGTATACTTTGCGAAACATTCATATTTCCTAATCATTTTGTTGTATGTTATAATGGATCCAATGTGTAGTCTTGAAATATCAGAATCTCTCAGTGCACTCAGTGACAGTTTATTCAATTACTATAAAAAGTCAAACAGAATATTTTTCAACCATCTAATTTTCATCTCATGGGCAAAAAACCCCATTATTTTATATAACATAATAGGAAAAAAGAATCCCCTGATTCAAGGAAATAGGTCTGATGATGAAATCAACCCTCAAGTTCTCTGAATCCATTAAAGGCTAGTTATATAATTTTTTTTTTCAGTGATCATGTATTTCAAAATAAGAACTTTCCTGTTAAAAAGTGTGTCTTAAACTGCGGAGCAATACCTGTCATACATATTATTTTATTGGAGACATTACTGTTGCTAATTGAGAAACTTGTTTGATAGATAGTACTAAAACTATGTAATTGGCTGAATACTTCATGAGGTCATTTGTTCAGCAAATCCCTCGAACTTTGTTAATGGATATATTAATGAAATAGCATAAGAGAAGCTCTACAATGAAGTCTTATTGTTGAGCAATTGATGAAATAGCTCAAATAATGAACAAAGCAGTTGTCTGGATTTTTTTGCTTTAAGTCAGCGTGAACATGAACTGAATTTCAAGTTTAGAAAGGTTTGGTTCACTCGCCCTTCCTCCTCACCTCACCGTTATTTTTCACTTCACTCTGCTTCTTGCTTTTGGTAAAGAGTAAAACCACATGCACAGATAAACTCTGCAAAAGCCTCTCAGGCTGCATACTCTCTTAGAAAACACAAGACTTTCAGCCCCCTTTTGAAAAGTCAAAAAGCTCAGCTAGGTGACGTTTTTCCTCCATATCAGCCTTTTGCCAGACATATTCATTTGTTCTCCTGTCTCCTGCTTGCGTGTTTAAGGAACTATCCACAGTGTTATTTTCTCCCCCTAAATGCTGATTTCTGCTCAGATGATCTCCTTTCTTTCCACCTTCAATTAGAAACAACGGATAAGAGCTTAGCTCTGCAGCCCTGTGTTTATAAGTGCATGTGTGTTTACATGCACTCATCGCAAAATGTGCTATGACAGCCCCCTGCTAAGGCTTTTCCCAGATTAAGGAATCATAAGCTGCTTTGGACTGCTTGACCCTGCTGGTTCATCATTTATGATGTTCAAAACATGTACATGGCCAATTTGAGTTTATCTAAACACTTAAGAAGAACCTCTTCAATTAAAGATCATACTAAGTGACACTGACAGTAACTCTTTTACCAATATGGTGTGGCTAAATCACCATCAGATGCTGGGAAGAGTGCTCTTCCCTTCATAAAACAAATCAGAGAGCATCGTATTTAGAGCAGTTCTTTCCCGGAACTCATTTTTCATAACCTTGAAAGGAAAAAGTGGCTTACCATCAAATGTTCCAGCAAGATTTCACTGCAGAGTTTGGCTTGGGATGTAATTTCCAAATGCCTCAGGTTCAATGGAAAGAAAAATATATATAAAAAGGAATGATACCACATTTTTTCAGTATCAATCACACAGAATGCTTTATCATTTTAGTAAATGATGCTGTATAATCTTTGTGTCACATCAAACACCAAAGCAATAAATTCACTGGGGGATATTTACAAGGCTATCTAGGCTGAATTGAAATGTCTTCTACTCCTTTTCCTAAATTGTCACATTTACTGCCTGCTGTAGAAAGGGGAAGCCACCAATTGATTTCTAATTCTGCAAACCCCAGGGTGTAAATGTGATTAGCGGTAATTGGAGAAGTTCAGCAACTGGTAATTTCTCCTCTCTTTGTTGTTTTTCCTATTTAAAATATTAACGAAATGCGTATGTAGGCCAAAACTGGCTCTGATGCAGCTGAACAAAGGATACATATTTAATCAGAGCTGTGGGACCCCGATGCGGTTGTCTGAAACAAATGTGACATGTGCTTCCTCTCAAAAAAAGTCAGGCAGCTAATAAACAGCATCAGTATTTTGTTGTAATGTGCATTGTCTACATGATGTCGAGTTTAATGGCATTACACTATGCAAAAAAAGCCAGAAGTACACTGTTAAATTTGTCTTTCCCAGTTGGTTGTCCCTGAGGAGATTATAATCCAGGCGGTGGCTTTGTTTGTTGCACGCATAAGTGTGCACATGTTCCTAAATTTTAAGTCGTAAAGGAAGGTGACGAGAAGAGATGTTAACCCCTGCATGGCTGAGTATCTCCTTAGGAAGAAGCAATTTTACTGGAGCATCAAGTAATTATGAAAAGATAGGTTTTGCTTTCTAACTGCATAATGTCTCACTTGTTTTTGTCTAGACAAGATTGTCCTCCATCCATAAGTATAAAGGTTTGTTAATACATTTTAACAAGGAAATGGCTCTTATTTTTCAGCCCTAGAAAACAACCTATGTTTACCTTTAGTCCCTAGCATTAAATATTTTTCACTATTCATCTAGGACGAGGAAGGTCATGTGCACAGCAATGTGTAGTCCTACTCAAAATGGTTTGCATATCTCAGGAAGCCAGACGGAAGCCTTGGTTAAATTGGAATGGATAGCTCACTCTTAGATGGCTAAAGCTGAGTTACATGGATCTCATCTCTAACTCTTTTGAAACAAGGATCTTATCTGGGAATGCCTGGAAAAGGGCTCAGCGAGTTAATACAGGTGTCGATTGACAAAGCAAAGAGATGCTCTGTGGGAACTGCTTTTCACAGAAATGGCCAGAGGGCATAATCCCATTGAGTAGTGGTGGGGCTGTATGGAGTTTATCATTTGGAAAGCAAAAGACCACAGCAGTGGCAGACACCTAACTCCATTTTTGAAAAGTCAGGTGATTGCTCCAAGTAGGCAAATTCATGGCTGGAATTTGTACGTTTCTCACTGCCTTCCTGAAAGATCACAGATATCAGAAAGATCAGAGATACACCCCAAAACAGATCCCTTGGAAAGGCATGAACATTGGAAACGGGAGCCTCACCAGAGTGATGTGGCCCTGAGCTACAGAGCTCACCCTGGAGAGTTACCATGACCTCGTCATGCTCTCTACCAGCCAGGGAGCCCCAAAACTTCAGTTTACCTGTCTCACAGGAGGTCAGTAGTAAACTAAAGCTCTTTGTAATAGTACCACATATTATTCCTTAGCAGGTTTTAGTCCTAGAGGAATTTACTCTTAGAGATTCAGGAATCAAGAGTTCTAGATGTTCAAATGCAGAAGTATGGATCTCACAGAGAAACTTTGATTTTGGGAATACCTTTCCATCTTGGATTGACCCAGTAATTAACACCTTTATAAATAGAGTAATACCCAACAATTGTAACTTTTCTGGCTGCTTGATGTCTACTCGTTGTCTGCTCTGCTCTACTGAGAGCTGAGGAAGTTTGCAAGACAGAGCATAGGTGCCAGTCTGAGCTCAGACAGGGTGGCCATAGTGATATGAAGATTGAGCTGGAACATGAAGCGGCACAGAAAATAGATTTACATCACATTTTGAGGTGGAATAGGTATCTCCAGACTCTGTTTCTGCCACCTCTTGACAATTTATAAATTTTATTTGTCATTTGTTCTATATTTCTTTCATTGGAAAAACACAACTTTGACTTCTTTTGCAAAGAAAGATCAAGAGACTCATTGTCTTTTCACTCACTTGACCACAACCAAGGTTGTTAGGAACCCAAGTATCATGAGAAGAGTGAATGTTCTGTTTTTCAGTATTTTGAATTGTATTTGTCATTGCTGATCTATTTTCTTTTGGCAATCCAACATTGACTTTAAAATAGGCATCTACTGCTAAAACATTTTTAATATATTATGAGATATACTGATAGAGTATTAATAAATAAAAATGTCATAAAGTAACCAGACAATAATATCATATCTGTTATAAAGATGATTATGTGTGCAGTATGCACTTACATAGAATATTTTACTAATTTTTAGAAATATATTAGACACAGACATATATAACCACACATGCACACATATACCTTTGTAGCATTTTCCACGGAATGAATACCGAGGTCGGAAACGAAATACCTACAGGTGGGATTGCTTTCCCTTCTCTAGTAAAATACAATACTTGCTGCTATTTATTTAGTGATTAATATTTCTAAGACAGCTTTTTTAAAGTGTAATAGAGCAATTTATTCCTTCTGTTTTCTCTGAATTACCTCCCAGATACAGAGAGGCATCATCAGACAGAAAGTTAGAAACTGGAAACATGCCCCCTTGCTGTCTTCTGATCTGTTATGAAGCAAGATGGAGTTGTCTGAGAGTTTTGTTTCCTCTTCTCTCTGCTGTTAAAGAACATTTTTGGACAGGGTGTTTTTCTCCAGTGACACGCTACACAGCCCTATTCTGCACATGACTTACCTGAATTTGGGGCTCAGGGGAGCATTTCAGACACTGCTGGGCACTTCTTTCCCTGGTGTACACCTTTCTTCAGGCCCCCGAATGTTTACAACATGCACAAACTGACCTGTGATCCGAGGTACCTTTCAAAAATACATGTTTCTCTCTGCTAACAACTAGAATGACTATGTCTAATGCATTTAAGTGAAGCAAACCAAGGCTCTTGCTCTGCAGTAGCCAGAGAAATAAATATGCTCTTAAACCCCATCTGAATAAACCCACTGTAGATTTCCTCCCAGAAATACCTTCTGGAAGAAGTGGTACCATTCACCTCATTAAAGGATATGTCCAAAGGCCAGAAAATATTCACCACATGACCTCCCTACATGAAATAAAAAGAGATAAGCCTCTCTAGAGTATGAGTGAAATTATAGCACTCCAAATATCTTTCTCGCTCCTCCTTGATTCAAGAGAGAAGCCTAAGGAAAGGAGGGGTTGGACTCAGCTTGCTTAGCTTCAGATACCTAAGTCTCCTGTAGATATTTACATCTGGGCTTTTACCTCCTAGGTTGCACTGATATTTGTAAGAAGGATTGTCAATAAAGTTAATGGAGTTGTTATTTGTCTTATGAAATACATAAAAACCCCTCTGGTCAATTGAAAGACTGCAAGTTCCATTGACTGCATGAACTGTCTCTCTAGGGTAACTGACTTGGATGCAAACACCTACACTGTAGACATGTGAGGTGGGAAAGAAGAATCTGAGAAAAAGCTCCCAGATCCCAAATGTGATTTTTTTGCAAAGTAGAACTCATTGCCATGAATTTTGTTTAAAGTCCACTTCTTTAAATAAAATAAAATAAAAAAAAAAAAAAAAGAAAAAAAAACCATTCAGTTTTCAAATTTATCCTTTTTTCCACTTTTAGCAGAAAAAAAAAAAAAAAGGGAAGGCAGAGTAAAAGGGAAGTATTTTTCACAGAGGAGCTTGAAAGAAACAACAGTTAAGCTCCTTTGATCAGGAGAAAAGTATAGCTCTTTGGTAGATACAGTAGTAATGAAGTAAATGATGTTTAATGAAGTGATATTACAATAAATACTACTCTTTGTAGAATAGTACCTAGATGGAAAATATATAGACATGCTGCACGAAATGCTGGCCTTGTTACGTTCCCAAGAAAAAAACATGGCTAAATAGTTTCTAAAGTCAGAGGTCTGAATATTTCTGCTGCCTCCTTTTATGTATCCCTCTTTCCTTGTTTCCGTCTCTGACATTAGTCATTATACCCCTCCACTCAGTTCTCTGCCTCCTTCTGTTGTGTCCCCTTTCAGGGAGTGCTCTTACTAAGCCTTTTTATCATGCTAACCTTCATCTTATTTGGGGAGATCTCATAGGAACTCATTTTTCTTCTCCATAATGAAAAGGCAGCTCTAAACAGAAAGCATGCAAGAAAATGTAGTTAATAAAGATGCTGAGAGCTATTCATACCTGAGTGAGTCATTGATATGTCTATACTGCTGAACAAAAGAAGTCAAGGACCAATTTCTGGCCTAGGGCCTTTGTGACAGTAACTGGCTCACATCCACATTCCTGCTTAGAGATTTCTGTCTTGCAGAATTATCTTGGCGAGAGTTCATCACTCTGGTTGAAAGCCAAGCCAAAAGAGCTATCAATTAGGTGGCTTTATTTCTTACACTTTCTGTTTTATTTATTTCACAGTAAAGGTAAATCCTGTTCTCATACTCAAGCCATCTGTAAAGTTATGAAGAATACCATGGATTTTTAAACCTAGATTATAGACAGATGAATAACACCTGGTTAAAATTCTGCCCAATGGTCACCATAATAAGTTGGAAAACACCTTTTCCCCCGTGTGCTTCCAATATATTGTTATTTCTGCTTTTAGGCTGCTGTTTAGAAACCACAGAGATAGGTACTATATAGCTTTGTATGCAAATCATTTTAGAAAAGTTTGCACTGCTGCAAGCATTTGGCTCATATTTTTCACCTAAGTGTTCAGAAAAATGTTGGGCTTCAAAGCTGGTAGAAAAAAATTGTTCAGCCACAAAGAGATTCTTGGTAGAAAATAAATGTACTTTTTACACAAGATTAGTAAGATGAGAGGAAACTTTTACTTTAGAGCTCTTCAGCTCCTGTTACAACTAGTCTGTCTTTATTTCTCAATTTGTCTATTTTCTCTCTTCTTACAGCCTGCTCCACCCACATTTTCTCTCTAGAACAACCATAAAATTGCATTTACAGCTAATTTGCTATGCTCGGAAACGCAATTTAGATTCTTTTAGTGAGGCTGCCTCTTTCTAAAAAGAGAGGTCTCTCACTGCTGCTTTTTTTACCTGGCATACATCTAACCCTGCTCCTCAAGAATGGCAAGTATGATAAATGTGTCAAAACGATTCACATCAAAACCATGTGATACAAGTTGTTATTTTGACTTCTGTTGACACCTCCTGTTCTCTTTCACCCAGATGTTTCCATGAAGTATCACAAATTTTTTTTTTCTTCCCCGCCCCCCCCAAGAGTAGAAAAAGGTATTTCTGTTTCTAGTGAAAATGAAAGTCTTTCCTTCCTCTATTATTCTGTATGTGTGTGGGTGCTTTTATGCAGGTGTACTTTTCTTTACTGGAACTGTCTTCAAGACCTGGGGAGCCTTTCTGTCCAAACATATCTTTGATTCACAATGAAAAAGCTATAGACTTTCAATTCATGCAAGCCTTATGTGCATTTGCAGACATTTAGCTCAAACAGATTGCTCCCCACCCAAAGAGAAAAGATTATCACAAGATAAAAAAAATCAATATTTTGTAGGCCAGAAGGTGAATTTTTACGTGTTTTAAGTCACAGAGTGTTGAAGGTGTCTATACATCTAACTGCTATTGAAGCAATTAGATTTTAAATACCTGCCAAAGGATAGTTTTAGTGATTATTGACCTAAATGTTCAAAACTGCAACATTTATCCAAGGTCCTGGGCCCTGTGGGACATCCAGCCATGACTTAGAAGCTCAGGATCATGATACCAGGTACTGAAGAAAAAGATGCCTAATAAAGCTGCTGTAGCCACCATCAAGGAGCTGCCTCAACTAGCCACAGTGAATGCCCGGGAGAGGAGTTAGGACTGCCCTTAAGGACAGGTTATCACCCAGGCACCCAACTATGGATCTGAAAGCAAAGTCTATTTTTACTCAACATGTCCTAACATGACTCTCTCCTGAAGTCAGAATGCCAGCCTGGGCCAAAGGTGCCCTTAAATCCAGTAAATTGACCATGGGTGAGATGCTTATTTAGCAACTGAGCTCTTTTCAGTCCCTACCTGTAACTGAGATGAAACAGGGGTTTCAATCCCGACAGTCTTCGTCTCAGTGGAATGCCCTTCCCATGAAGATACTGCGTGTCTGGGGCATATCAACCTCTCTTCTTCACAACCCACACATTCATCCCAGTCTGCAAAAGAATATGTCCTAAAATGCATCTTGTAAAGATTTTCATAGCATTAAGACTTGGGGGGATAGGGGGGGAAGGGAGAGGGGGATCAATGTAATAATCTAGTCAAACCAGAATATTTTACCCAGTGTTTCCTGAGTTAAAAGCAATACCTTAAATTGGAGCACTCACACTTAGAAGGAAAGACAGACTAGATTTAAATACTCGCATGATGGTAAATCCACCACATCCATTGGCAGAGCTGTTCCAGTGATTAATTGCCCTCACTGTTTAAAAAATTACATCTTGCTTCCTGTTTGAATTTTCCAGTGCTACTTCAATTGTTTCAGTCATAGGTTTCTTAACTTCTAGGTTCTGGCCACAACAGGAAACAGAAGTGCCAAAATACCATGAAAAAATATTTTTGCCTTGTTTTTCCTCCCTCAGAAGGAGAAGGAAGCAATGAAAGTAGTGAAAAAGAAACTAGAGATTTTCTCGGTCTGGCCACAGTTTCACCTCTAATCAGAGTCTGCAGAGGCAGTATTTAAGCTAATCTCTTGTTATCAAATCTGTCTCAGCAGATTTTCTGCAAAGTTTCTGAATCTAAGATATCCACTAGGTAAAGCAGCTCATGCCAGCTGAATCACCGAGACAGGGATTCAAACAGCATTAACAACTGTACAAATGCTCATGTGCTTTTCCACTGCTGCAGGAAATGTTGGCAAGTTTCACAAGGCTGGGATTAATCATAATTCCAGCACTTTTTGATTTGGGTCTAACTGATGCACCTTGTTGTCTTATAGCATTTATCTATTAATTCATCTATTTTCTTCCCACCTGATTGTGGGGAATCTAGCTCTGCTCTGGGCATATTATTCAGTGGTTTGTGACTTTCTGCCTGTGTCTTTCTCTGCAGCAGCTGGCAGGAAAACACGCAGCAAGGGCACTTAGTGCACCCAGGGAGAGTGAAGCATGTGTTTACATCTCTTCCTGAGCCAGGGTCAGAGCCGAGGTACTGGACTGAATCATTTGTTTTATTCCGGCTTCTTAACATCAGGAGCTGAGTTTAGCTTGTGCTCCCAGAAATGTTTTAGTGTCAGGTTGGACTGAAGGGTAAAATTCTGGTCATATGTAACATCATCCACCATATTCGAATTTGATAGTAAGATGAAAATTCTTGAGGTTTCTTACAACTTTCTTTCCTCATTCCTTTCCTTTTAATGTGCTGCTTTCATAGCAGGATGAATGCATGTTGTGCATTTCAGTTTACGCACAGTTCTACCATTAAACACCTGGATTTGAAGCAATTCCTTCCCTGGGGATTTAAATAAATGCATTGGCCCAATTTCAGGATCCAGGTTACTGTGAGGTAGCCATGTGCCACTGGAATATTAGCTCAGAGAACGCCGTAGCTGTTTGTACTGCAAATGCAGCTCTCTTGCCGGTCATAATAAAAGAACTCAGCTTGAATGTCTTTAATGACAAAGCCTCCCTGTGTATTAATTTGGTTCTACATGACAATATATCATGTCAGAGCAGCCCAACAAATGTGAAAACGTACACTAAGAGAACTGTCAGTAAAGTAATTTACAACAGGATGTTGATGATCTTTTGCTCTGTGTTGCATGGCTTTACTTCTGTTTAGAAGAAAAACACAGGAAGGATCCCTAGAAAAGAATACAGTTTTAAAATAATTTGTTGGCAAAATCAGTTCTAAAATAAACTTAGATTCCCAGTGTCTTTTTCAAAATATAGTAGAGTACTCATATTATATGCTGTGATCTTAATATAGAGACCTTGATTCTCAGGCCAAATACCTGTTTGCATCTTTGGTTTAGATTAATTTTATTACAAAGCCAGGACGTGTACGGGGAGGGACTGTGCTCCTTGTAGTAATTTGACAAGGCGTTTTTTATTAGTCCATAAGTGTTATGATAGTCTAGGAGATAAAGAAAGGCACAGCAAACTGGACAGTGAAATTAAGACAATATCATATTGGAAGTATAATGGGAATGTAAAATGGAACTCAGACTGAAATCTGACATTCATTTTGGAATTGAGTTTAGTCTGAATTATTGAAACAGCGTAATTTGCCAAGAATTAATTCATAGCCTATTATTTTGCTCTTTAAATTTGACTGGTTCTTTTATATAAGATATGCTGTACTGACAAGTTGCTGATTTTTTAAACATTATTTATTTATTTATTTATTCACCTTTTCACAGGTGGGAAGAATTCATCTCATCTAATCCAGGAATCTCTGGGTAATGTTATGCAGTTAGATAAATTTATGCCACACATTAATCTTGATGATTATAATAGCCCTTTCTGATTTGGAAGCCTATACATTTAATAAACTATTATTTTAATTCACTTTAAATAAGATGCGCTAGAATACATCCTTTGGAAAGGTTTGTGCATGTAGGAAAATGTGTAGCAAGTGAACTGCCAACTATGTTGCTGTAAAAAACGCTTTTAATGTCTTATTCTTTTGGATAGGGATGATTCATCAGGAATACTTTGCAATCTTCGGAATTTGCAAAGTAGTGTCTTTGTGTATGAGAAAGCAAACATAAATCCAGAGTGCTTGTGCTCGTCAGCTTGATGCTTATAAATGTTTCTGTTCTGAAGATGGGGTTTTGAAAAAGAAAAAAAAAAATAACCAGGAGCATTGCAATAAAGAATGCGACTTCAAATATGAGCTCTGTAGTCACCCTGAAAACAGACTGTGTAGTGAAAGGTGGTGCCATCCCACTAGCAAATTAGCTACACAGAAACCCTTTCCATCATTAAATTTGTCAGACGGCATGGTTCATGTTATGTGGCTCGATGGCTCCAGCCAATAGGTTGTCCACATAACCCATTTCACCAACCTTAAGGTTCACAGTGACCAAAACCTTAGTCCTATGCGGTGTTCAGTTTTAAATTCCTGTCTGCTGGAAGTTATGCATGGACTGAAGTGCTTCAAAGGAGCCTGGCTTAAGGGTGCTCACCCACGGCAAGAAATCCCGCACCTGTTTTCTTGCATCAGTAACTGGTGTTATCGCAGACATAGCTTGATGTTTAGAAGTGACCTTGCATTGGAGGCTGAGGTGAAATCTCAGTTGCTGACATATTGATTTGGCTTTAAAAACAGTAATAAAGCAAACACCAGAAATGTGTAACCAGAGGCAA
>VXBH01000827.1:42933-57387 GCA_013400035.1 Rynchops niger | reverse complement strand
AAAAAAAAGAGGGAGTGCTTTCATTCCCCTTCCCAGCCCCCTGGACCTGGAAAAGCCTATGGTTTCCCTGTAGCCCAGGCTCTGTCAGCAAGTCCGTCACTGCTCTGACTGTCAGAGCTCACTTGTGGGAAATTTTCAAGCCATGCTTGTTTGGTTTTCCTCTTCCTGTTTGACTTGTATCTTTAAATAATGTGGTTACTTCACAACAGCCTGTTTTTTGACTAGGGCACAGGGGATATTTTTCTAGTAGATAAAAAAACTTCCCACAATTTGCCTTGTGTTATTTCCCCTTTTGAAGGGAGAGCTGATAAATTCAGGGTAATATGTAATAGATGCTTTCCTGTTTTTACTTATTGCTCTGTCAGGCTTGTCAGCCAGAAATTTATTAGCTCGTTTTGCAGCTGTAACGTTTAAACAAGAGAGAGTAAACCGTACACTTGCCCTAAAGAACAAGTGTGAATAACAGTGCTTATGTTGTATCCTGCTCCATAGACCAGCATTGGAGGGGGACTGTAGGCCTTTTTCACACCAATAAGCCCTTGCCTACGTATCTATCTTCATTTTTACTGTTTATTCTTCCATTTCTCCTCTGTGCTATTCTCACTTTCTAAGTAATTGGGAAAGCAAAGGAGGGAGGGTAGGAATAGCTGTCAGTCTTAATTTCTTTCACATAAAAGTGAGTTGACCTGTCTGAGCAATCACTGAATCTTCCTTTGTAATCAGTGGAGTGAAGAGACCTCTATGAGATCCACCACATTTGTTTCTGGAAAGGATGGATTATCCTCTAGATCTGCTTGTCTCCTCATTGCATATAGCGAAAGCCTAACTGATTAAATAACCACAGCTGAAGAGGCAAAAGTCAAGGAAGTGAATGCTTTACTTCGTGAGGTGGCCATGAAGAGCAGTCTCAAGAAAAATCCAGAAACTGAGAATATGCCAAGCTACACCAGCAGTACTCATAACACTCACACATCCTTCCTCCACCTCCCCCTGCTTCTTCTACTGTTCATAACATTGTTTGATGGGATATATTACCTTCACCTGGCCAAGATTGACCTCACCTGAGGAATCAGTTCAGCCTCTGATTTGAATTATCACATGCATCCCTTCTTCCAGTCTGCAGATCAACAGGGAGGAGTCACACACCATAAACTCCACTGTACACAATAATTTTTTGTCACTTTTGAGAGAAGAGGGGATAAAGAGAAAGCAAAATCATGATGGCCAGACTGAATTGAGTCAAATGTCTCTTGTTACTGGCCTCCTTATTTTAATACTGGGTGGTAGCAAATAATAAGGGAAAGCGTACAAAGAAAAGTACCCCCAGAGTATCTCCAAAGTAATCTTTTCTTGGTGCATCCAAGGCCTTATTTTTGGATTGGATAAATCAGCATTAGCCTCCAACAGCTGTGGTAGGAACTAGGCAAAATAAATCACTTGGAACATTGTTCTGAATCAAAATATATATGTCTGTTGCCCTCAACCCAAAAATCTGCCTGCCCACAGCATTACAACCTTTTGGAAACTGAGGTCCTTTCCTTCCACATCTTCTCCATATGAGTGCATCCAGACTGATTTTGTTCAGCAGCTACTGCAGTTCTGAGTTTGATTAGTTTAGGCACTTCACTTCTTCCACATTGTTGACTGCAGATCCTGCCGGTATTAGCCCTGAGTAAAACAATAAAAGTGGGTCAAGCATTTGTCTTCTTTCCAAGAATTTCTTGGAAATCCAAATGATGCCATTTGCTTCACCATTTTCCATAGTCAATGGCTACTATATTCACTGTGTTATTATTGCACTAGGGGAATGGCTGGGAAGTCATTTCTATCAGATTTTCTCCAGTGGAGAATTCCATTTCTGAAAAAGAAATCATCTGCAGATCATTTTATAATCCAAACAGATATTTATAGGAAAAATGAATATCCCTTTATCCTGGAAGGGTGCAAGGAAATGGAAGCACAGTTTTGCAGTGCTAGAGAAGGAGGGACCTCTGCAGTGCCACTATAATAAACTTCAAAGTACATTAGAATTTACTTTCCATCCCTATACCCAGACACGAAGTCTATACATTCTGTCGCTATACACATAAAATGAAAACACTTTCCAATCCAAAGCAGGAAAAGGCTTTGCTCCTTGTTCAGCAATTAAGAGGTTCAGTTATGGAAACATTGTGCATTCTTCAATTTGAAAAGAACTTAATTCCTTGTGGTGCCCAATGTTATTAAATCCACATTAAAAGGACAAGGCTTACAGAAACAGTGAAGTCATAAATCTGAATGGAATAGCACCATAATCCATTTCTATCACATGTTGTGTTTTCCAAATTACAGCTCTTCATAGTTGTAGATTGAAGGTTGTATTATTCTATTTAACTAACAGAAAATAACTGGAAAATACCAATTTTCCACCAGCAGTTCCTAAATCACCATAAACATAGAGCTTACCTAGAGTTTTGTGAATATATACTTTTTCAATTTACTGACCAAAAGATAAACAGCCAAACAAAACATTCTCTTTTGGTCTAAATTTAAACATTTGACATAACCCAAACTGTACAACTTCCTTTTCTTTTTCATTTGTTTACTGATAATATGCCATTTTGAAACAAAAATATAAAAACATTTTGGTTTGAAGCTATTAAATGCTTTATGCAGAAGTTTACCACTTTCCATACTGAACTACTCATTCCAAAACTATGGAAGAATTTATTAAGATGAAGTCAAGCTCTTTATGAAGATGTGTGATGCATGACTAGCAGACAATGACCATAAACTAAATTAGGGAGGTTCTGACTTGATAGAAAGAAAATGTTTCTTGGCAGAAGAACAGTGAAGCACTGGAAAAAATTCCCCAGAGAGTTTCTATAATCTTTGTCCTTGGGGGTTTTGAAGACCAAACCAGACAAAGCTCTGAGGAACTGGGCTGAATTAAATGTTGAGCCTACTTCGAGCAGGAGGTTGGACTAGAGGTGTCCTGAGGCTCCTTTCAACCTAACATATCCTATGGTTTTATGAATTTGGCTGAAACAAATAATTTTAATTAACCCCAATCTTTCTTGCTCAGGAAATAAACATATTCAACCAAGGACATCTCATTTAAAGCTCATCAGCCATGCACCCATGACTTTAACCTGAAGTATAACAAGAAGCATTGTAATGAATTTGCTGGGTGGTGACAGCACAAAAGGAGGTGGCATGTTAGAATCATTAGGACTGAATCTGTTAATTTCCCTTTTATTCTAAAATTTGTGTTTTACAGAGTCTTCAGCAATATTTAGGTGAGAACTGGTCGCAGATGCTCAGGGTTCAGGTTCCCCTGCCAGGAGGGGCATGTTATTTTTAGGTAGTTGCACTGGAATATACTAGAGCATTAACAGTGAATAGTCTTTTCTCGTTGTGGTTAAAGCTGGATGAAGCAAAAAAATGTGGATTTTTTTTTCTTTTGTTTACTAAGAAGATTATACTCAATTTTTTTTTATTCTCAAGAACAGTTGTTCTTGTACTATTTACAATTACAATTGTAATTGTTCAGCAGAACATTTTCTGAGACGTTGTTCTTCCCTTACAAATTGCTACTAAAAAAAAATTGGTGAACATTGTTGTGTTTTACTGCACAGGAATGGAGCCGCCTAAATAGGCTTCTGGAATAGTAACTGTGTAGATGGGAAGCTTTGGTTACTGACTCAGAAAATGAAGTTAGATAACTAATATTTGATGGAGAACATTCCCTAGCAGGTTCTGGACTGACTTACAGGATAAGGCAACTATGTCCTGATAGTTTCCTTCTCCTTGTCAGTCCTAATGCAATCAATTGGAAAATTATAACAGTTTCAATATTTTTATTCCAATAAGGGAAAAACAATTTGTCATTTTATAGAATTCCATACTTTTAATCAACAGTAATTAGTCTATTGGCAAAATCTGGAAGAAATAGGCCAGCTGCTGCAAACTAGGTAGCTACTCAAAGTTTGACTCTCTGTCCTCTAACAAGCCAGAACCTTATTCAGAGATTCCCAAGACAGTGTTGACCAAACTAACAACTATTTTTGTTTTACACATACTAAGATGAGAGTTTGCCCAATGGTCATGAACATACCTGGAGAGTTTTCAGGGCCCACGTGGCACCTTGTAGCATGGTATGGATGCCATGGCTCCAGTCAGAGCTGATTTAAGGAACATGTTCCACCATGACAAGCTGGCATTCCCTTATTAAACTCTAAGCCCTAGAAAGGGAGCACAAACCATTTAGTACCTCTTGTGCATCCCCCTCGTGTTTTGTATACTGACTTGTCTCTTGTTGTGTGCTTAGACCTTAATGGTTCACCAAGGAGGGTCTAAGGCCATCTGGTTGTTACCTATCTACTTGCATTGGAGTGGACTGTTTATTTGGTGCAAATAAACAACAATAAGAACACAAGGGACTCCAGGCTAGAAGAGCATATAAGACAAGGAGCTGGGAAGAACATGTAGCCAGAGAGACATTACAGGAGCAGGGAATTATTTTGCATTATTCTGACACTTTTTCATTGCTTCCTGCAGTGTGATATGACTGGATGAGTCATCACAGCAGCAAGGACTAAATTTAGGACACCTTTGAAATAATGACCCTTCACTCCCTGCGCTAAATGCCCTCTGTTTTCTAAATAAAAGGCTGCTAATTCAAACTGCAAAAGGACAGAGACTTTAACTTTTGACCTTATACAGCATCATCAAAGCAAAATAATGACATTTGGGAGAAAACCATCTACTGGTGTCCTTTGACAGTAAATTCTTAGAAGCCATACTATATAAAGCAGGATTTATGGTTTTCTTATATCTTCTGAGACAAATGTAGTAGCAGTCACAATTCTTAATGTGTTCCTGTAACTGTAAACTAATTATTATAGACAATAATTGCAGTGATAGGGTCAGTTACACTTCTCATCACTGCATTTTCATTAGCTAGCATGCATTCATTAATGATGCTAGCCATTAGCATAGCATATACCAGCTATTGGAGATCTCAGGGGGATGATCTGCACACAGATCATAGGGAAAATTCCAAATAATTTTCTTTTACACATTCCATCTACATTCTCATGCATCCACTTTTGTGACGAGGGAGCCCAAAGTTGTATTTTAATAACGGGGACTTATACCTGGCAGCCAAGTATCTGTGGAGATGGAAAGACCAGAAAAGGCTGTCAAGGAAAGCTGGCGTTTGGCAAATGATGTCAGCCACTAAGAATCTTACAAGGCATCTGATCAGAGTTCCCTGACTATGCGCCAGCGACTCCTGAAAAAGACCAGCTGTCGGCCATGAAAATGAGAATGGCTCCTGGAATAGTGGCTGAGAGCTAAAAACTGCAGCAGCCTTGGGAGATGCAGACCTTGGAGCCTTGTATTTGCTGAAGCACCTGCAGAACATCATCAAAGAGAAAGGAAAAAAATGAGGAAAGCGAGGAAAAAAAAAAAAGAATATTAAAGAAAGGTTGTTAGGACTTGCCTAGGGCTTGGGGAGCATGAAATATCTTCCAGAATAGATCACTCTGATAATGAAATTTTAGAACCCGATTAAAGCTCACAGCAGTGTCGAGAGGCAGCTCTATCAGCTCACAGCTGCGGCTGAGCCTGGAAGGAGAGCTCTGCCTTAAAATCCACCCAGGGAGAACACAATGCAGGGAACATCTGGCACACTGGAGGTATTAAAAGGATTGGCCAGAGTGGTAAGCAGGGGAATGCACCTGCAAAGACCCAAGTGGAATTAGGTCAAAGCGCCATACCAGCATACACCCAGCTAAGGGGCAGGTCCAGATTGTCACAGAACAGTAAAAGAAGGAAAAAGGGTTTTCATGGGCATGACTGTCTGAGAGGGGAAGGAGAAATCTGAAACCAGGAGACTTTTTTGTAACAAATAGTTCACAGGAAATATCAAAAAGAAGTCCACAGAGTAAAATTCTGATAATGCTAATGCAAAAGACATCTTCAGGAAAGTAGGAAGAACAAAACTTAGAATGTGAACATAGCCTACATTTCCTGAGAAAAATAAAAACACATGGCCCTTTGGAAAGTGAGTGTGGCAGGATAAAAGAAGTCCTGAGGGAGAGGGCACTTGATCTTTTCTTCCTCTTTTTATTTTTTCTCTCTTGCATGCCAGAATCCTTGCAAGATGCCTGGACTTCTGAGGAAGGACACTAAAGCAGAACTGCATGTGATATAGAGTGTTCATGGTGATTTCTAAGGCATATGTAGAAGGAAAGAATTTTCAGAAAACTGCAGACTCATAGAGAAATAGATGGCATTCTGTCCCTATTGAATCCAGTGGCTTTATATTGACTATTTGCTCCAGGCAAAAAAGTAATTCTGAATAAAGAACAAGTAGAAGGGGGTGACCATGAGTATCTATTCTGACAAGTGGCACCTTTAAGTATTTGTGTTTATGCACCACGTCAGTTAAGGCTGTTTAGAATGATGGTGGACATCATTAGGTCTCATTAATTCCATAGTCTGTATAACTGAGGGCAACCTCACATCTTCAAAGATTTAGGTTTCAGCTTCCTTTATAATAAGTAAAGAAAGTTAAATCCTAAACTGAGAGATTTGGGGAAATCTTAGGATGTTTTTCAACACCTTATTTTTTTGGGAATAGCCAGAAATTTGGAGAGACCTCAAAAGGAGCTGTTGCAGAATGTAATTCATTTGGAGCAAAGCTCAATTGATCCAGACAGAAATTGTCTTAGAAGTTTGGAAGAAAACTTTTCTACTCTCCTGTGCCATAATACTAGTCCAGTGATGGATGGTGTCAGGGGCAAACTTTTGGGAAAGGCAATTTCACTTAAAAAAACCCCACAAACCAAAAACTTCCCCCAAACTGCTGTAGAAACCTGGATTCTGGGGCCTCCGTTTTCCTCTCTCCACCCTACATAGGAACTTTATACAGTTGAAGAGAAATCTAAACAATCAGAGGGAGATTTGGCTGGAAACACTGAGTGCTGGCAAGGCCCTGCACCCTCCCGAACTGCAATGGTTTATGATCATTAAAAGTAGTCTCTCTAGGAAAAAAAAAAAAAAAAACAAAAAAAACAAAAAAAACCCAGGACAAAATGTGGAAGTGCATGAATCATACATTCCAAGCAGTAAAAACATAAAATTATAGAAGTTAGACTGTATGATTTTCCTGTCCCTCCCCCACTTCGCCTCCATTCCCTGACTTAAAATAGAGAGAAGAAACCTGCAGAGAAGTGAGACCAGGGATTAAATGAGTCAAGAAAGGAAACAGTGGAGCTGTTCTGAGATCTGTAGGCAAAGCAAACAGTGAACAGAGAAAGAAATAACTACAGCAACATGTAGCAGGGGGAAACAGATTGGAAGGGTCACAACGGATTTATCTAAATTTATTTAGGATTACTTATTCTTTTCCATGTCTCAGACCCTAAAGTAATATTAGAATCTCATACATGACTTGTAAGGGAGAGTCCTCCACCTTCGAGCCTAAACAGACAAAATAAAGCAAGGTGGAGAGGAAAGAGCCAAACAGAAAATACATTTGTGGCCTATCACTGCTCAGGGGGCAGAAGAGCCTGCAGCCCTACCAGGGATGACAATTCAGTTTTAAGAATTCAGTGCCCTAGTTATATCATAGATCGCTGTATTGACCAGTTCAGTCCCCATGCACAAGTGCTCTAACTTTCCAGAGATACACATCACCAAGAAAAGTGCACAAACTTATCCATCATCACATTTTCATTCCTAGATCTATGTTATTCTGGCTTACGTATTGGTCACTCAGGGTTAATATTGAGTTAAACACAAGAGTAACAGCAATTATAGGGATTACTCTGAGCTCTGCTTTAACAATTTGTCGTCTTAGTTTTTGGAGGACATTTTTGCTACAGCTGATGACATTTAGGTCTGAAACACTGTGTGAAATGAAACAAAACCACGAACAGCCAACGCAAAAAGGACAAGCAGTGTTTTGCTCATTTTGTTTTCACCATTTCTTTTCCTATTTGGAAAAATCTGCACACCAAACTCTGTGAAACCTTATCTTCAGTTGGCACCAGCCATTGCAGCTTCACTGAAATGGAGTTTACACCTGCTGTGGATCTAGCTCAATGAACAGAAACCTATGAAACCTTACATTAACTAGGAAAGTGGGCAAAGTAGTGTAGTGTTATTGTCAAGCTCCTCTCCCAGTAGGTGCACATGTGCTTTTATAGAGGTCAGTAACTTGAGTTTCTCTCAGAGCAAAGCGTAGATTTGACCAAGCAACTATGATGAAGAAGCCAGGAAGCTGCCAAAGTGGGGAAGAAAATGTGAAATAGTTGTCAACATTTTAATGATGGTTCTTTAGAAACAAATACATTGTAAAAGGCAAATTTTAGACTTTCCATGTTTTCTTCCCTTTTGCAGAACTCAAACTAAAATCCCTGTGTTATTTAACAGAGAGGTTGCATTCAGTTAGAGGGTTGATGATGTTTCTATCAGCTCTTCACTTCATTAAATTGAAATGACTATGGAAGTTGATTTTGACTAAGCCCCTGGGTTAGAAGTGCCAACTATAGACCCTGATGAAGGGGAAAGTTTAGAGTCAGAACAGCCTAATAAAGGGGAGCATGTCTGAGTCCGACAGCATGTCGCAAGCACTAGTACCACCGTGCTGTGTGATCTTGGGATAAACCTTGGGATAAGTCTTTCCGCACCGTACTTCTGTGCTTCTACTTTTAATGTACACCTTCTGTAACTGTCCTGTTTTCCAAAGTAATGAAGACTCTAATGAAAAGCAAAAAAGCAAAACTGCCCTGCTCAAGAAGTTTGAGATTTTAGATAAAAACTGGAGACTTAGAATAAAATTTATAACCTAAAACATAATTTTAGGGTATCTGAGCTACCCTGAGGCTTTACATCAGTATTTCAAATTATCCATTTAATGATATTTTGCATGAGCAGTTTTGTTCAAAGAACTGTACTTTTTGTAAAGTCAGAACAAAGTCTCATAGGAGAGATTTGGGTAATCTCTAAACAAAAGATGTCAATGTCCAAAACAACAGCCATCACCTGAAACATTATGACAAACCCAACGTTCATCTTCCTGTTCTGGGCACAAGAAAACATAAATGTTCAGTGATGCATCTCAAAATACCTTGGCAGTCTACCAGGACAACTGCCTGTAGCACCTGGGATTTCGGTTCTCTCCTGACTCACAGCTGTCCCCATTTCTGACTAAAAGCTGAAATAAAGAAGGTGATAAGAAATGCTGGTCAATGATGTTCCATGGTGGAGTATGACTTTCAATAGTTCCACTGTGAGGACCTGAGAACCTCTGGGAAAGTGAGGGCACATGTGCAAGTAAACCTCCTTGAGGACATCTGGGAACTTGAGCTGCAGCAGGCAGAGATATTTTTGTCTTATTTTGGCACAACCTGAACACCTCTCAGATCCCATCTACCTCTTCATAGCAATGCTGGGGATCAGGCCCAGCAGTAATGCTCATGAGATAATGTGAGGACGGGCATCACTAAATTGTGTTGATGAGAGCATGGTCAAAGGGAGGAACAGCTTGTCTGCAATATCTAGGAGAGCTTGGTGAGATGAGGAATAGGAGAATACACTGAAATGGCAAAGAAAATAAACATATAAGAGTAAATATGGGTAATGTTCCTAAAGCTTAAATCAGCATTTTATTTCTCCCCCATTAATTCTACTGTGACTGCTGAAACTACCAGCCTTACTCTGTTTGCTGTCAGTGGTAACTGCTGATGGGAGGATGAGACAAAGGTCCCAGTCACAGTTTTGTTAAACAGTGTGAACTAGTGTGACACAGCTTAGACAAATTTACCAGCAGGGATGTAATCTGCAGACCTATGGCACTTTTGTTCTTGCAGCATTTCTTTGCTTTACCACTCTACAGCATTGGTGGGAAAAATAAAAAAAAAAAATCAGCCAGAATTGGAAAGACTAATTTCCGATGCAGACAAAATATCAAAACATCGGTAATTCTTGCCTTCTAAAAACAAACCTGTTATGCTTCTTTGATCAGTGGCTAACTAGAACAGTATTGCATATCTGTGTATTTTCTGACAAACAATTTCCTGTGCTAATATTATAGAGTCCTCTGGTATACATATTAAACAAAAATTAGTGTATCAAATGTTTAAATTGCATGCAACTGTCAGCTAATCTGATACTTATCTCATGTACCTGATGTACTACCACCCACGTCTTCAGCAGAATCCTAGTTGTGTTATACTGTTGGTTGGGGGAATAAATGTATTTTATAAAATGCATTATAAAAATCCTTACAGCTACA
This sequence comes from Rynchops niger, assembly GCA_013400035.1. Classification (NCBI taxonomy): domain Eukaryota; kingdom Metazoa; phylum Chordata; class Aves; order Charadriiformes; family Laridae; genus Rynchops; species Rynchops niger. Next base: position 47,099 of record VXBH01000827.1, on the reverse strand, counting down.
TATATATAACTGGAGCCGAATATACCACAGATACAGTGATTATATTCAGAATGATCAGATGAGATTAACCAGGATTCTGATGTAGATCAACACTTTCTGTCTGTGTCTTCTAGAGACCTGACTTAACAGCAGGTAGCCTAAACAGTCTCCATCAGGTGCAGCAAAGAGATATCATTGCATGAAACTATACTTGAAACATTATATAGCTTAATTAATGGAAATGTGAACAAAGCCTTCACTTTCAGTGCCAGGAAGTTCTTCAAAGTAGCACTAAACTAAAGTGACAATCAAAGGACAAATAAGAACTGATTTCTGTAACTGGATTAATTTGATTTAACCCATGCCAAAACTAAGTTTGACAAAACCATATAGAAGCATTAGGCAGGTAGTGCATGGGACATTGTGTTACAGATTGGGAGAGACCTTTAGCTGCTGAGAGGTATGTGGCCTGAGGGCGAGAACAGACAACTTGTGGTGTTGTCATTATCTTGTAGGGTTACTCACCATGCATTTTTGCCCTAGTTTCCCACTCTTTCTTGAGGGCCATTATGATATCATTTGTTTTAACTTGCTTTGAAAGAAACACTTCAAATATGCTATAAAAATTTGGATTAAAATGACTACAGGTCTTATAGACTATATACGTTGTGAATACCAGAAGAATATAGATCTTTCTGTAGACTTAAGTACAACATCTTTTCAGGATTTCTGTATCCACTCTGAGTTGTCTGGGTCAGGTAGAAATTCAGTGGCACTACACCAACAAAGGAAAAGCTTTCCTACCATGTATGACCAAGACAGTCATTTAAAAGAGGTACCATTTTTAGCAGTACTCTTCTGCCACTCATGAGAAAACCACGGAGACCAACAGCAATAAGGAGCTGCTCTCATTGGGTCAAAGAAGAGAAGGTATGATACAGCAATGTTCTCTGAGTTACTTTTACAAGCTGATCTTACAACAAAGTATACGTCCTGCACGCAGCAGACAAAGCATTTCAGTTATTTTGCATACAAACTAAAGAAGTCTAGGGTAGTGACTGCCCAGAAAAACAGAAGAAAGCAACTGCCTTTTGTAGGTCAGATGGGAAGGAAGTACCTTTGCTGAAAAGTGTCCTTACCTCCCAAGATCTGCATGTCTCAGCATCAAGAGAATTACTAGTGGATGTAAGCGTATGAATGTCTTTTTACCGGCACTGTCTATGTAACACTGTTTTGCCATCATTCATAGGTTAGAGGACACCACACATTCATAAGGAAAATTCTGCTATTAATACTTTCTATCAAAACCCATAATTTACCATAGCCTAACTGAAAAGGTCGTCTGAGTTTTCCAGGCATTTTTTTCTCCAGCAGCAAAGGGACCTGAATCAAAAATGCCGAATATGCAGTGGGAAGACATGTTCACTGGGATGGTGCCAGTGGATAGTTTCAGCTTGTCTCTGTTGTCAACCATGGCATAGACTCTCCATGCACAAAATTTGGGTAGTCCCTTCCCTAGGGGAAAAAAAAAAAAAAAAGAACATTAGGAGCTAGGAACATTGAGGAGTGATGAAAAGTCTTTGCAGAAATGGTACAGCCCTTCTCTCACTCTCCCTTTCTCTCTCTATTCCCAAAGAGACATTGGTAACACGTTCCTCCTCAGCTTTTTCAGAGGAATTCCTTTCCAGTTTGAAAGCTGCTACTACAAAGGGTAAAACTACCAGTCTAGCTGACACAGTCCTTCATGACTTATGGATAGCCCAACTTGCAGTGGTGCACCTCTTCCCATCACCTTCACCTGTACTTGAGGACTTCCTCTGAGGATATTGGAATACACAGAGGTCACTATCACAGCACTGAAGTCTCCTGTGGGTTTTGGGCGTTGGGAAGCCCTAACTAAGGAAGGGAGAAACACCAATACATCTTCTTGTGACATACTTCCTCTCCATTTCATAGTGATGTACCCCTGTTTCAGAACATTCCTTCTCTAATATCACTTTTTCAATGCCCCAGTTAATCATTGTATGAGAGAGGTGGGGAGAAGAGTCTCCCCAGAGCTGTATGAATTGCATCCTCTCCGTTACCCAAACACAGTTAGAGTTTTACTCAGCCATGACTTCATCAGGCTTTTATTTGCTAAGAAAAAGTTTGGCTGGCCCACTCTGGACCCTCTAACTATTAAATTTCAAGACAACAAAAGAGTCTAAACTCAATTTCTCCACACTGTGATCTAAAAAGTTCTATAGTGTTTTCTAAATGACAGCAACACACAATGTCCCATTAATCACAGCTGACAAGTTCTTCTGAGCAGCCCCTGATTGATCCTGATGTTGTCAAACTTTCTTTTTCTTTTGACATCTTTCTGATTGGCATCTCTCTTTAGTACTTTTGTGACCTTTTTGCTGTATTGATCCACACAAATCACTGGGAAGTGAGCAGTTTCATGAGAGGGCACAGTTGATAAGAACAGGTCAAATGGTTACCGTGACCTCCACACACCACCATTTTAATGATTGATTAGTGGGAGTGTGGAGGAAGAGTCAAGGACATCAAAATTAGGAAATGATAAGGTCTCAATCAAGAGGTTCTTACAGTCTTTTTTTATGGCACCTATTGAAGTCTCTTATCTTATTATGTTGCACATGGAGATCCTTTTTAACAACATGTTTCTTGAAAGATCTGGCAGTTGCATGCAATGAGTTTGGTGACACCAGTTCTGTGGAGGCAGGTCTTGGATTCAAAACTGCCCTTCTTTCAATATAGCTTTCACATGTTGTGTGGCCCCAAGAGGTGAGGGTTCCCACCAGCAGGGAAGCTGAATGTTCTGTAGTTCTGGGGTGAGGGCTGTGCATGGCAGCACACCTACCTGGTATCTCACAACACACTCCAGCAGAGTTACTAGATGGGGAATTGTTTCCAGCACAAAACTTCCTAAGACCCAGACAAGAACAAACACGTAATAAATTAGCAAAATATTCAGGCGAACTGATAATGTCCACCACAAAAGCACGATTGGAATGCGGGAGTGCATAGCAGAGAAAGAGGGCTCGCTGGAACTATATGCACAAAATACCCAAGCAAAAGAAAATACAACACAGAGTCAGCCCCATAGAGTCACAACACAGAAAGTCTTGCTTTGTTCCATTTTCCTCTTTTTCTCCTCATGCATCACTCTAGAAGACATGCTGTTCAAAGGGATATGTTAAGCAGGGAGAACAGGCTAGTTGAGAAATAATTTGCAGGCTGGGTATCTGAACACTCAATCTTTAATCACTCTTTCACTTCAAAACCCTGCGCACTTAATATGGAATACACGTATGTGAAAACACAGTTGAGCATATCCCTTTCCTGAGGAACAAATTACTTTACAAGTATATTTTATTAGCAATGCCTGGGACTATTAGTTTCTGGGATAAACCTGTTGCAAATTTTGAACATTTTTAATTCTGTTGCAGACCCATCAATGTTGGTTTATCATGAGGATAAACATGGGTTCAGTTCAAGGATATGCTCACAACACTGGGAAAATAAATTATAGTCCTTCAAAATGGGAAGAATGCATTTTCTTTAATTCATCTTTAGCCCTACTTAGTGTCTCACACATCAATACCTTTCAGAAGGGTGGCAATGTTCCATATTTACATATCAACCAATTTAGCTGTGCGGTATTTTGTACACCTCAGCTGGGGTTCTTCCTGTCAAATGAAAATCCCAGTATCATAGAATGGTTTGGGTTGTAAGGGACCCTAAAAATCATCTAGTCCAACCCCCCTGCCCTGGGCAAGGACAACTCGCACTAGACCAGGTTGCTCCAAGCCCCAGCCAACCTGGCCTTGAACCCCTCCAGGGATGGGGCAGCCCCAGCTCCTCTGGGCAACCTGGGCCAGGGGCTCACCGCCCTCACAGCAAACAATTTCTTCCTCAGATCTCATCTCAGTCTCCCCTCTTTCAGTTTAAAACTGTTACTCCCCATCCTATTGTTACACTCCCTAATCAAGAGTCCATCCTTGTCTTTCCTCTAGTCCCTTCAGATACTGGAAGGGTCTCTAAGGTCTCCCCAGAGCTGCCTTCTCTCCTCCAGGTTGAAAACCCCCAACTCTCTCTGCATGTCTTCATAAGAGAGGTGCTCCTGCCCTGCTAAATACTGAGTTTAAATTTTGTCACCAAAGCCCAATCAAAACACAAAA
>VXBH01000827.1:12924-36524 GCA_013400035.1 Rynchops niger | reverse complement strand
GTGGAGGTTTGCTTTAAGGAGGGTACTCCCCTTTTTTGAAAACCTTAAGAATTAATGAAGACACAGTCAATATTTATTTAGACATTCCAATTACTATAGTGCATCTAATATCTTCAAATTTGCCTCTAAGAATATGATTACTGTGGTTTAGTGTAATTATGACTGCTTTGGAAGCACAGTATTTTCACTACTACTTCATCTCTCTGATCACATACATGTATTTTGGAATGCCTGTCAAGAAAATTTGAGCAATGCATTTCAACATCAATAACCTTTTGAACAAAAAAAAAGTACTCATGAAAAGGCAGATAAAAAGCCAACTTTCTAAGTGCTGAAATCAAAGACGGTTAAAGAATTATGCTGAAGCAGCCTGGCAGAGTTTAAACAAAGCACCTTATTTGGAGGAACTACTTATTTTTCTGTATTTTTCTACAGGAATAAAATCCTGGATTAAAATTTTACTTAATGAGAGAACAATTGTAATTGTTCTTAACAACAGTTCTAACAAGCTTCTGTTTTTTTCCAGTTTTAACTTTTATTCTGAAAGTTCTCAAACTGCTGTAAGAAACAAATATTTCAAGGCAGTCACCTCTGTGGTGGCTGCTTATGTTAGAAGTGAAAATATATGATGTGGCTCAGGCCACCTTGAGTTGGAAGGGATACAAACGTTGTATTGGAAGGCAGTTAATAAATAGTTCTCTAAAGCTCCCCCATGACCTCTTACCATTATGATCTATGGATGGAACCTGCTGTCCTGATATTTTTTCCTGTTATTTTATTGGTATCACAATTCCTGATTTCTGGTTTCATGCAAATTTAGCTTTGTTCAACGGGATTTATTGTCTGGATTAGTGCCATCTTGCCATCCTTGGCTAAACTCATGTATAAGGAGTGGGATTCAGGTACAGAATCAGAAAACTAAGTTTTGGTGTCTACTTGTAAAGATAGCTAGCTACGTCTAAGTTCTATGCCATACCCATAAGTCACAAGTGATTCAGTTGATTAAATATAGGTTTCAAGTGCTATTTGAGATGTTTTAGCGTATGCTAGATATCTGCAATATGTTGCTAGATATTTACAATTACATTAATATACCCTTTTGCTCCTAGAAAACCATTTGGAGGTCATGCAAGACACACTGGATCTCTTGAAATAGTACAAGATGCTTGCCTATATGAGCACTTGAGATGATCCCTAGAGATCTGTGCAGCCCACTGAACTACTGACCAGCCACTAGGGACAAGACTAATGCCTAATGCAGGGTCATCTGACTCATTCTCTAGACTTTATTGACTTTATTGGCTAGATCTCCTTCAACTCTGAGTGCTCAGGTATCTAACTAGATGGCACACACATTTCAATCATCTAAATCTCCTGTTGAAACCTGCCTCGTGAGTCTCTACAATTCCCTCTGGATTATTCACCCAGTGTGTGGTCTAGCGAGCTCATGCTTTCATGACTTAGTAGCTCACCCCTGTGAAAGCAGTTAGGCAGTTCCTGAATGGAGGGAAGCTTGGAAAGCAAGACAGCTGCATATACACAGTGTTGCATCTTAGGAAAAATCCTCATTCTGACCCCATCTTCAAGGGCCATCTCAGTCTGATTAATGCTCAGTGCGACAACACCAACCAGGTGATTCTTTTTAAGTTAATAAAAGGTGAGGCTAGGAGTGTCAGATATAATGGTCCTTTGTATTTGAACCTTACCTATGTTTCTCTCTTACCCCTGATCTGCAATACTATGCGAATGGTTGCTTCTTACCTAATTGTATGACTCTGGATGGATGGCTCAAATTCCAGTAGCTGGGTCATATTATTAATGAGAAGAAAGAAAGCAAAGGACAGGAGTGACAAAAGGAGACAGAGGGAGACTCAGAAAACAGTCTATAAAAACTTGGGATCTTTTTTTGCCAAACTCTAGGCCCAGGTTCTAACATCAATTTTCTTTTATATTGCATTTATTATTTTTTTCTGGAAGTACCTGAAAATAAAATCCTATATATATATATAGTTCCTAAGACAGGGTTAGAGTTGTTGTTTTTAAAGAATGTTTTATACCTTCCAACACTAGTCAAGTAAGAGCCATGCTTCCCCCATGATTCATGGTTAATAGCATACTTTCTTTAGACAGCTTTATTTATTCTACAATAACATACAAAATATGCCCCAACTGGCTTTATTTTTAGTTGGTTTTATGTAGGCATTTCTTTAACAGCACATGGAGGGAGGGGTACAGGGGGAGTCAATAAAGAAGAATGTGAAAATGTGTCCTTCTATAAAAAACAAGCCTGAAGTAGCAGTTGGACTTTGGCACATGTGTGGTCTATTATTGCCTTCTGTCGTAATCAGCCTTCTGGCAGAGCAATAACATCAAGGTGTTGTTTATACACTATAAAATGCTAAAATGGCATTGTAAAGATTAGCTGGAAGGTGAGGATTGTTTCTCTTCCTTCCTATTCTTACAACAAAGAAATACTGCACATGAAAATTGCTTTCCTCAATGCTTTCAATGATTCTTTAATGGAAAAACTGTTTACCTGCAGAGAGGCTGTATGGCCCATGGCCTAAGGGGGCTAAGAAGAAAAAGACTTTGCCTGAATCCTCAGTTCTGCCACAAATATATTTTTTGACCCAGGTTCATGTCACCTCTGTATGCATCTTACCTTAACCAATGTTTAATGCAACTGAGAGTTCAGACACTGAGAGCCCCAACAGCATTATTAAATCCTTGCACTATAAACAAGTAAAGGTAAGGAAAGGATCTACATTATGGGGTTTGTATTTTGACCTTTTTTTACCCAAGGAACAGAAACATAGGACCCTCAAGTAGTGTCATCAAAGTCACCAGTTTAAATTTTCTAAACCAGAAATGGGCTCAGTGTCTCTAAGTTCAGTCCCTTGAGTATACAAGGTATATAGGAGGAGTTCTTCACAACAAATTAATGCTTTCTGTGAGATTGGAAATGACTGTGTTTAGCACTTCCTTGGACTAACAGACATCCCCATGATCACAGGAACAAGAAGATCATTACACATGAGCATGGAAAAGACATTTACTCTGGGCTTAATTCAGCTGCCGGCAGAGTAGTTCTATATGCCACTTGACACACCTTAGGGAGTTCAGAACATCATTGCAGAGCTCACAGATATGATGCAGAAATTGTGGGAAGTTTTCACCCTCCTGGTGTGACAGCCAGAGGACAACCAGGATACAGACCCAAAATAAAATGAAATTAAATGTCTGTGAGTCCAGACTCTCATTTCTTCTCCAGCGTTTCACGTTAAGTGACTCTTGTCTCTGTCATCAAGAAGACTTCTAGAGATGAAGAGATTATGCTTATGTCAAATCTAGCATTAAAGGCTTTAAATTGACATATTGAAGGGTCTGAACTATATCTTCCAGAATGCTTTATCAAAATCCAGAACTATGTGGAAGAAATAGAGTCGGGAAGTTATAATTTTGAATTTCTAGACATTGAGTACCATTTTCCCAGCTCTCCTTACCATTTTCACTCCTCTGTTAAAAATATCCTGGGTCCCAGCTGGCTTCTGAAGAGTACCAAAGAGTGAGAATGTATTTAACACCTTAGTTGCTTTCCTGGGAGAAGAAATTAGGGATACTTTTAAATAATCCCATGGGAAAAGATGTTTTATTAATTCTGTTATATTAATTGTCATTATTGCATTATTTTGTGCTGAACACATCAGATGATTTGTAACCCATGTGGCCAAGACACCGGTTTCAAATTTTGGGTGCTTCCCATATCTCCAGAAATCCCTAAGCTGCAGAATGCTGAGAGCTGGGAAGATGTACCAGTCAAGCAACCACTCAGCACTTGTTCTATTTCTTATATTCACTCCCAAAACATCTGTTACTGATCACTGTCAGATGCAGGATATAAGGCTAAAATGAGTTTTGGTCTGGCCTAATGATTATGTCCCTGTGTAATAACTAAATATTTTTATGACATGAAGTACATTCACACGAGCAGTCTTTATTGTTACCACCTTGTTCTGATCAGGTTGGGAAGGAGGGTGGATCCAGGCAAAAGACAGGGGCTGAAAGAAGTCCCAAGAGATTATTTAGTTAGGTCTAATTATTTCTAAACCATCCATGTCAGTTATTTGTCTAACCAGTTCACAACAACCTTCAGCAATGGAGGCCCACAATCTCCCTGGTGTTCATTGTCTTAACAGCTGGAAACATTTTCCTCGTCTTGGAGCTATACCTCCTTTCCTACAATTTAAGGCCAGATTCTGCTATCCTCAGTAGACATGGGAAATGGCTTATTCCTGTCTTTTTTTCCAACCACTTTTTTCATGTTTGTAGGTTCACATAATTCTTTCTTGTCATTTCCTCCTTGAACTAACATCTCATGTGCATCAATCTTTTCTGATAGGTCATGATTTCTACCTCATGCCATTCCTATAGCTCTCTGCATGGTTTTCTCCTGTTGGTCCACTCTTCATTCAAAGCCTAAGGCCCCAAAATAGTGACAGTATCATGACTGAAGATTTACACCATTTGAAAGTGGCAGACGCAGATATCATTGTTTGTGTGTTTGAGTATAATGCTTGCTTATTTTACCACTAATTGCCATGGGACTCTTTCCTTCAGCATAATCAACTCATGCTAATATTTTCAGAGGAGAGATCCCAAATAAACAATAACCAGCTTAAAAAAAAATATTCTAAAACAATAAAGAAATTATCAGACATCATTTATTTTATTAGCACCATCATCACAGGGCATCAGATTTCACTTCACACTTCCATGTTGCAAAGGGTGATTTATGTTTTACAACTTACATGTAGTCCAAGCAGGAAACATCAAGAGAGATGGCAGCATTTTAATTAAAATTGATAAAGCCTCTCTGGAAATTAGTCTGGGGAAAACACATCTTGTAGGATACAGAGCTGCCAAGTTGTGGCTGGAGGCTGAAGGAGAGTTTGCAGGGACTTGAAAGAACCTCTACAGGGCCAATGAGAGACTGGGAGCAGAATCATACCAGTGCAATCAGTTCGCTGAATGAAAAAATGCTCAAGGAAAGAAAACATCTTTAATTAACAAAATGCCATCATGTGCAAACAAAAAGACATTGAAGAGCTGGCCTCCTGTGTTATATCTAGAAGATACAAAGATCCTTATCTCATTTTGCATACGTTTGATGGTGGAAGATAGCTTGTCTTCCTGTCCCTTCTCTATTCTGAATTCTGACTTATGTGTTCTCTAGAGAAGTAATAATTCCTTGTATAATATTAATGTGGCCTAAACTGTAACTTGTGTCTACCTACTCAGTGTCCAAATAATAACTGGTGAGGTATGCACCTAGTGGGGAGGAACAAGGTGAGGGCATGGACCTGCTACTGCAAGTAAGAGTTTGGAATAGAGCTGTACTGCAAGAGAGTTATGTGGGAAGGGCTCATGGCTATGGATTAATTTACTCAGCCCTGGACATGTCACCATGGTTTGGAGTTTTTTCCAGCCCTGCAACCATCTTTTCTCTTCTCACCTTTAATGTTAGCTGCCCTGTTGTACATATTTCTCTGTCCTAAACATCCTCTAAATTTACTTCAGCTCTTACCAGTGGCAAAGGACATTTGTCTCCTCAATGTGGGAAGCTAAAGGACAGGAAGAAACCTATGGCTCTCTATATATGCAATGCCACCTGCTGATGTTCATCAAAGCAAATCCTATAGTTGTGGTATGCATCAGAAGACATGTAGGGGCCGGGATGGGAAGCAAGGGGAGAGCTGCTTTGCCGTACCTGGTGCCTCCCCTGCTCCACTCATGTTAAACATCCTTTTGGCAGAAGCTCACAGTTGCTGTGCAGGAGCATAAAGGCAGGAGATGTGTGCAGGAGGCAGAGGATTGGCAGGCCAGAAGCATCAGCTGTGCTATAAAAAATATGCTAATGTGCTGAAATGGAGTTTATTTGGAAATAACTTCTTCACATTATGGAACACTGAGTTTCTTGGATTCTTTAGCTTTTTTGGTGTGTGTGTGCCTCTTTCCCCACCCAGCTTCATCTCGACCAGGTTCCCCAGGTTTCTCCTGCAGACATCCAGAGTCAAAGATGGGCTTTGTGTTAACAGCAGCCACCAGTTGGCAGGATTAAACTACCTACCCCATTAAAAGCCTGTCATCTCTGCTGACAGCTTTACAGAAACTTTAAATCCCAGTAAAATGAAACACTAACAGCTGCCTGTTATTGCATATCGTGTCTTCTATTATTCCTTCAGTGCTGTAGTGAAGTTTACTGAGGAAAGCAGAAAAAATAAAAATCACACTTTCCTCCTTGCCAGAAACAAGATGTGCATCTGGAGAAGTTTTCCCAGTGAGCAAAAAATTGGATATAAAGTCATATTATGAGGAAATTGCATTTTATCTCATGTTTCCCATTCTGCATGAGCAATTATTTGTGTGGATGTACAGGTTCTTTAGTCTGCATGTGCCTGTGTGTTTGACTGCTTGTGACTTCAGACCAATGCTGGTTTTGTGCAGAATTTGATTGTAGACAAAGACTCCGCATAGATAAATAAATAAATGAAAACACATTCACCCAGGAAAAACTACACCACCACCGAGAGAACAGCCCCTTTTGTCACTGCATATGCAGTAGCTCTGCAGAGAATAGCCTGTTCTTTGTTGCCATCCAAAGAGACATTATTTTATTCGACACCTATGGAGCTGCACAGATGAGAGTCAGCAGGCATCAAGCCATCCTTTTGGATAAAGAGTTGGCATCTCCCTTCCTGGCACATCTGGTGAGTTTGAATGGCATTCATTGGCATGGCTTTACAAAATTAATTACATTCCAAAGCCTTGTCACAAACAATAAACCCTTGTGCCAAACGCTGATCTTTTGCTTTCTGCCAGATGTAATGCATCTGCTTCTCTTTATCAGGTTTAATCTTATTTGGCATTGGCAGTGCAGTAAACAATGCTGTGGAGGTTGGAAATGAAAACTGGAAGTATGTGGGAAGGCATTAAACGGAAGCAGAGGCAGAGGTGCCGCATGGTTAAGACACTTGGCCTGGAACAGCTGGATAATGTGATGGCATGGGACTCAGCCATGGTGAGAAAGGCCTTTCCTCCTTAACCACCTTGCATTAAGCAGCACTGTGAGGTTAGACCAACAGCAAAATGTTAGAAATCCTACTGAATGGGCTTGGTGTTGAGTGTCTTAGTTTCCATGCCTAGTTTTCTCAATGATTTCACTGTATAAACTGGTGCAGAAAGACGCCTCTCAATGCTGTCCCACAAACTCAAGGAGGGCTCAGTCCAGAGGGAGAAATGAGGTGCAGGTAAACTCCTGTCCCATTTTCCTTCTTCTGTGTTTACGGCTACCAGGCACTACCCTCAGTAGAGCTACAATGGCTCAGGCTGTGATCAGGCACTTGTCTCAAAGCCCTACCAGACCCTAACACCTCTGGTGCTGCTCAGTGGCCAACCAGAATCAGGGTCTCACCTCCAGCACAAACCTGCACTGTCTCATCTTGTCCTCATCCAATAAGATGTCCCAGTAGGACTCCAAAATGGCAAATAAAACCAATTTTTCCCTATATCAGAACTTAATCGGAGCAATTTTTTCAAATTCTTTATTAAACTTAAGCCAGAACCGAATGGGCTGAAAAGCAAATTGAATCCACCTGCCACCACCTTCAGGCAGTGGTCTTGAAGACATCTGTGGTTCTGCCACGTTGGAGGACTCAGAGTTGTTATTATTGTTACTCCCCCACAGCCCACCAGGGCCGTGTGTTGCAGCTTTCCTCTCACTAAGTAGAAATACCCGTGTCCTTCTGCTTCTGCGCTAAATAGATTTTCAGTGATGCACAAGTCTGAAAGCCCGTGCTATCCCTTCAGTCATTTAACTCCATCTCCCACTCCCTTTACTTTTACTCTGACACAATTGGGATCTGAGCTCAAACACTCAGTTTCTCTTAAATTCCTTAAATTAAGCAAGCAGTGGTATGGTTGGCACTACTGGGAACAAAAGCATTGACTGGACTGTGACAGTAGACCAGGGAAAATTAGCCTAAAGTCCCTTCCTGGTGGGATCTGTGGTCCCTAGTGAAGCCTTAGGGACTTTTCATTTTTAAATGTATGTTTCAAAGGGAATAATTTCTAACTAGTTCAAGGTTGGCAGATTCTGACTGGTGTGAATTGGAGCTAAACCAAAACAGTTTCAGTCACAGATGAGCTGGAACTGAAGTAAAATTTACTAGTTCAATGGTCTTCCCTCCAGGTGTATTGAAATCAAACCTGTATGACTGAAAAAGCAGAAAGGAGAATGAATGAGGGAGCAGGAGACTGGATTTCAATTTACCTGCCTAATTTGTAATGTTTCCTCTATTTCAGTTCAAGGACATTAATAGCCTCAACTGCCTGATGTACTTAGAGTTCTTTCCCACCTGGGTCAAAACTTTCTGTAGAACTTCAATTTATGGACACCAGTTTGGACTCATAACTGCTATGCAACACCACAATTTTATCTTTATTTAAACTTTAACAATGACCGGACATTTAGGCAGTTGATGACACCTCGAGATCTCTTCTTCATCTTCCCCTGTTTGGGTTTCGGGGATCAGTCACACCTTGGATATCTTCAATAGTTTTTGCCAGTGAGACAACCCAGATCTTACCCTGGGAACAACCCAGATTGCACCATGTGTCCCAGAAAAGAAACAGGACTGAATGAAACAGCTCTCAGGGCCTCCATCAGATACGTTTGTCATCAAAAGGAAAATGCCAAGTTAAGGGATAGCAGGAAATAGGAAAGCCAGGATCCAAGAAGAAGTTTCCAGAAGTTGTAAGAAGCAGTTTGTTTTATTCTAAGCATCTTAAAAAGGACATGAGTGTAGCTTTAACTTTTTAAAGGTTAGTTTTGTAAGATAGCTAAAAGTTTGTCAGTCATTATTGCAAATTACCTTATTTGTTCATTGTACACAATTCACTGCCACCTGAATCCCCTATTCCTCTAAAAATTGGTGGTTGGTCTTCAGTTAGAGAGTCAGTAGTCTTGAAGCCCCAATCTAAGACTCCAAAGATCAGATGGCTGCTATCCTCTCCGTGTCTGAGTCAGCAGAGACAATTTATTTCATTGCCATGCATAATAGCTTCCCTGTCTGAAACATGTAAATGATAATAATGGCATCCTCAGTAAATTGCTGAGGTCTAGAGGTGAAAAGTGCTTTATGGCAGCGGCGCTGTATGTAAGAGCTTTGTTGGTAACACCTGTAGCAGTCATGGTCACGACCCATGAGGGTTACCCAACTGATGGGTGTGTAAAGTTCTTGATTGTAGGGTTCTAGAGATTCTGCAATAAATACACAAGAACACAGAGGCTGGGTTTCTGAGAATTTCTTTATTAGAAACAGCTACAAAACTACTATTAGTAAAACCAAATATATAGAAATATGTATATATATGTGTGTGTGTGTGTGTGTGTGTGTATTATACTATGAGCCACTACAAAATTACCACTAGCAAAGCAAGCATGTGTATTACAAGGGTAAAGCAAATACCAATATATTACAAGTCATTACAGAATTCCAAGTACTGAAGCAAATATATACTTATGAACTTATACCTGTGTGTGTACCTATAAACATAGTATGTGAAGTGTTATGTCACAACACACATCAAACCACTCCCAGAAGTTGGGCTAATCAACAACAGAAAAGTCTCGCTTCAAAGATGACCTGCATCGTGGAGTCTGGAGTCCGACAGGTGTCCTCACTGAGGGTCCAGTCTGTCTGGCAGATCTTGTGCAGGGAAGCTCTGCAAAGAAGCCCATTTTGGGTAGGTAGCAAGTTACTGTTTATACCTTTTTGTGTAGATATACATGCGGATGTAGGACATTGGTCNTGAAGCAAATATATACTTATGAACTTATACCTGTGTGTGTACCTATAAACATAGTATGTGAAGTGTTATGTCACAACACACATCAAACCACTCCCAGAAGTTGGGCTAATCAACAACAGAAAAGTCTCGCTTCAAAGATGACCTGCATCGTGGAGTCTGGAGTCCGACAGGTGTCCTCACTGAGGGTCCAGTCTGTCTGGCAGATCTTGTGCAGGGAAGCTCTGCAAAGAAGCCCATTTTGGGTAGGTAGCAAGTTACTGTTTATACCTTTTTGTGTAGATATACATGCGGATGTAGGACATTGGTCGCCAGAATAGTTGTTGCTGAGTCCTGTTTTCCTGGAAGGTGAGGTTGTTATTAGTTTCTTTGTCCTGTGCCTATCAAGATTTCTTTGTCCTGCCAACTACTCTCACACACGGAAGTTTCTGCTGAGCTTATCAGGGAAGTCTCAGGCTACTGGTTAAGGAGATATCTTTGTCAGTATGTCTACCTGATGGCCTTTGTGATGGCTCCATCAACACCTGTAGCACACAGTGAAAACCACATTGATATCTTTCCCATTAAGAAAGCACTTTCTGGGCCTGTCCCTCTTTCAACTGACTTCTGTGGGTTTTGGATATGACGTTTCAAAACCTTACAATGGCAACATGACTTTTTGAAAGTCCAGCTGCTTGCTTCAGAGCCCTGTGGTAACTCTCTGTTCAGACTACAACTTCAAAGGGAAATAGTACCCATCTTAATTCCTATTTCTACTAATCTTATTAGACAAATAAGGAAGTTGCAACCCATTTTGCAATTTTTTTGTTTGATTTGTGTTAATATTTGCATGCAATTACCATGATCAATTTGCACACATGCAGTAACTCACAATGGGTCATCCTAGAACACCAGAGTCAGGTCAGAGCAACAGACACCCAGACATGAGATTCGCTTCCAATGAGAGAAAGTGAAACATCTGCAGAATCTGAGGTTTTGTAGCCCCAGTTCTCTACACTTACATTTTTTCTAACACAGTCTGTTCCTATTATACATTTTTAAATAATTGCATCTGTACCCAACTGAACTGTGGCCTCTTCCTCTTCATTAACTTTTCCCTGACAATGTCCAGGGCCAGACAACTAAGAAAATCCATGATAATATGAAGATAATTACAAATAAATAATGTATTCTGTCAGTGGCATTCTTCTGTCTGTTGTTCCCTTTATAGGCTCTGTTTACTTTCTGAATGTTCTTATTTATCCACCTGCATGTCTAGAAAAAAGTCTTGTCCTTGATAACATATTGCACTTGTCAGTTTTACAAGTTAATGAAGAACATAATAAATAGTTTTTCGCTTCTTTTTTTCCAGTTTTGTTGCCTTCCACCCTTACCAAAGGTATCCTACTTTTCCATTAGAAGGCAAGAGTTCTGAAGTATTCTTTATTTGTATCCAAATTGTCCCCTTTCCTTTATTCAAGTTTTGATTCAAAATCCATTGAAGAGCATGAGAAGACAACTAAATCTCACTGAAGTCAGTAGATATTCATGCTCTGTAAATTGCAGATTGCAGTAACCTGTGTAACTCAACTTATTGTTATTTGATTTCCCTGTTGTCACTTTCAGACCTCCATATTTCACTCGGCATTGTTAGCTATAAAATTTTGTTGCAATAACTGAATACCTTTAGGAGTTCCATGGCACAGCACTTATGAGGTTTAAAGATTTCCTCTTCCACTGCAGAAAAGTTAATTGCACTGGGGCTATGCTTTGCCGGCACCAATTAACACAGAAGCTGAAACTACAGCTTAACATTCTGATCATGTGCATGTAGTCTGATTTGTTGATGCTTCCTCAAGTACATGCCCTCCCGCATCCCTTGTTCCTTACTGAAGCTCTGTAGAGGTTGTTACAACAGTTTGCAAACTGGAGTTTTGTTTTACTGCTATGAAGTTAAAGCACTGCAAGTAGAAGGAGATTTTAGAGTTTGTATACATTTTTACAGTTGAAGAAGCTGTATCTACTTCAATTATATTTGAGCAGCATGAGAGCCCAACCCCTATTCCCCAGCTTTCATAAGCCTGCAGATGGATATCAATTATGCTGCATTGCAGAAAACATAAGATGCTTTCAGCATTTGCGTCTGTATAATTAAAAGAAGATTTAAAGAATATCAGACGCTTTCTGATTATTTTAATATCTGATCATCAGTTTCTAAACAGGAGGCTAAAGGAAGCGGCAGGAACGAAAATGGAAGGGTGCTGCGATGTCTTATGCTTGAGAGTCCAAGTGGAATAGATGGGTTTTCATCTCTGAAACAAAGAAACCCTTGAAGCGAGCAGCATGGCAAAACCCAAGAGCATTGCATTTGACTTGAGCAACCATCAGAAACCATAGCCTAGTGGTATGGTCAGATTAGGAGGAGAAAAGAACAATGAAACAAGGTACCTTTGATGGTTTTCTAGTTGCTTACCAGAACATATGTTCTGCTTTCCTGAATAGAGCTGAAATCACTTGGGCACTCTTGTACCACAGAACAAAGGCTCTTTCAGGCAGCAACTGTATCTTTGCCTTCAAAACGCCTTGGAGAATGCCTCAATGATATTTATCCTATACTAGAGACAAGCAACCGTTGTATGAAGAAAACCAGGGCTAGATTTACAAGGAAAGCTTAGGTTTCATCACTGTAATAATTAATTTGAAGCCACCCTTAAGTTGTTCCACCCATCTGCAGAAGCAGAAGTTCACCAAATTAGTCTAGTTCTCCATGTTATCAGGGTAGGATGCTAGGCAGCTACATAAGGCAACTGTACTCTCCTACACTTCATGATTCTGTGTTAGCCCTTATGCCTCGATCCTTCTGTTTTTTCACTTTTTCTGGATAATACAAAAATGTACCCATGTTTTAAAAAAAATCCACATTAGCTCCAAAAAATGAATACATATACATATATATTATTATTTCTCTTATTATTGTTATTTACGCAGTAACTGCTACCTAACTACCACAACAGCTATAATCCTAGACCCAAGAATAAACATTAGCATTATCACATCACTTACCCTTGTGGAAGTTTTACAGATTTTAACCCTTTTAATCTATTCTTATTGTTTAACTTGTATATTCCGAAGTCCAATATGTATGAAATACCTACCACAGTCAGCTTCAATTATACTTGTTTAACTCCTTAAATGTTTAACTCCTTAACTGCTTAGGTTCCTAATATTATATATCTAATTTTCTTTGTATTCATCATCCAAAATCACTATCAGCTAAACCTCGTCTCACCAATAAAGTAACAAAGTGTTATATATCTTTCAGAGTAATAGGTTAGTGATGTACCCTACTTCATAGATCAAACTAAAATGGTAAGAAGAATTGGGAAATTTGACTGCAAAGTCTTTGTTTAGCTCATCAGACCATTCTTTAGGAAAAAGTGCATAAAATAAATTAATCCATGAAATAAGAACATAGCCTATAAAAGGCCAGAGATAATAAGCAGTTAGGAAAATGCAGCACATTGGAAGGACAGGTCAGCACTCAAATGTTGGTAAAACTCAACAGAATCAAGTTGCTAACTCTCACTTAGCCTTTTGTAAGTATTCTCCAGAACTCCCATGTAAGCAGCAGCATGTCAGATACCTTGGATGCACCACGGAGGCAAATTCAGGATAATGCCAAGTGGACAATTGCAGGGTTTCAGTAACATAAAGTTGGGGTAAAGTATAAAACCAGGTCTTCTGAGCTCATGACAGGATGTAATATCGATGTTTCCACTGAACAAGTCATAGTTTCTCCATTCACACCTAAAAAAGTGAAAGAAAAAAAATAAGGCTGCAGAAATAGAGGGATTCTGTGGACAGAGGAGGTATAAGGGCTGTTGAAGACTCCTTGATGATTAATGATTGCTGGACAGACCCAAAACTCGAAATGACCAGACAGACCAGTGTCCAGTAAGTGACAGACCATATAATTACCAAATTACAGACCATAAAAACCACTGACTGCTTCCAATTATAATGTGAAAGGGCAACTTCACAGTTGTGCCACTTAGTAGTGCTGGGGAAAGGCAAAGGAAAATGTGTTAAAGGCCTAATGAGGTGTGTGGGTGGAAGTTATTGCCATAGTTTACGGCTGTTCAGGTTGTTAGTTCCTACATTGTGTCACTATTTGAGAGAGAGAGGGAAAGGGAGGTAGGCAGAGATGGGAGGATTTGTGTGGGAAGGCATTTTCTCACTGGGCTAACCGCAAGTAAAGATTTGCTTTCCTTTACTTCTTCCTGAACAGATATGACAATATATTTTAAAAGAGCCATTTAAGATTCCCAGACAGTTTCAGTAATTGATTCAGCATTTTTACAATCCAGGAGACATGCTTGTTTATTTTAGCAGGCTGGGGAATTGTTCCCTCGAAGCTCTTAAAAAGCACAACAGGGAAAAAGAGATAGGGGACTCAGTATATCAGCAGAAACAGACAGCACAGAGGGACTGCTGTATAAAATGCCAGATGAAACCCCAATACTAATAACAAAATGTCAGCTGTGGCCTTTCCCAGAATGGTCAAATCCTATCCATGCATCAAGGTAGTTATACAACTGTGAGATTCCACCTGCAGAGTGGATGGGGTGGCTCTGGGAACTGACCGTCCTCCACCTCATTGCAGACCACACACAGCTTGTCACACATAGCTGACATAGACAGCTGAGATCATAGAACCATAGAACAGTTTGGGATGGAAGGGACCTTAAAGATCATCTAGTTCTACCACCTCTCCCATGGGCAGGGACACCTCCCACCAGCCCAGGTTGCTCCAAGCCCCAGCCATCCTGGCCTTGAACCCCTCCAGGGATGGGGCAGCCACAGCTTCTCTGGGCAACCTGGGCCAGGGGTTCACCACCCTCACACCAAAGAATTTTTTCTTTTTATCTAATCTAAATCTTTTGGTTTAAAACCATTACCTCTCATCCTACCACTGGAGAATTAACCACAGTATCTAGCTCATTTGACAGTCCTCAATTTGAAAGAGAAATAATGTCCTTGGCTTTTTCAAGAGATTGATCTGTAGGCAATGGGGGTCTCAGGTCTGCCTTTTCACTTGCCCTCAAGGGGTGCAGAGATTAGCAGTCTTACTCTGTGCAAAGAGATAGTGCATTCAGGAGAGAAATAGTAATAAACGTCCATTTGCTAGTTTGTGGTGACACCACAGTTTTAGCTTCTTGAAACCCCATTCGGACTATTCAGCCCTACATGGTCCTTTCAGACCTGATGTACTGCAGAGGCTCTAAATCCTGAATTTTTAAGAAATAACTGGCACTAAAAGGGAATGGCAACCAGAAAGGGAATGGCACATAGATTTTTTGTTGTTGTTTTTCTTTTCTCTTACTTTTCCAGAAAAATAAAATCCTGTAAACCCATAACTGTATGTTGGATGGGAAGAGGGTGATTGATGAGCTGTGGTATTAGAGAATTTCTGCTTCTTAGAAATAAAAAAACCCTACATTTTGGTTTGTTTCTGGTCTGGACTTAAAATATTAAAATTTCTGCAAGATGAGCCAAGAAGAGAACCCTGTAAAGAATTTTGGTGACATTTAAATACAATAGTAACTAAAAAACCTCTCTCACAGCCAGCTTACAAATTCTATAGCTGACGAGCTCCTTGCCCTTATGATCCTTACAGCCCATGCTGGTCCCAAGGGTGTTACTCATCAGGTTTTTAAAGGGAAATCCAGCTGTTTCACCTTCCCTTCCCCTACACCGCAAAAAAAAAGGACTCAGTATGATTCTCAAATAGGTGTTAATTCACAGAATGAGAGCCCTGCACACTGAATTATGGTCCTTTTTCTCTCAAGGAGAGGTAGGAGTGCTATTTACATGCTTTGTAGATGAGGATGACAGCATTCAAATCCCAACTTCCCTACCAGATTCAAACGTGCTTCCACCACTTTACACAAAAGTTTCTTAAATACGTGGTTATAGCGGGCAGGCTCTGGCTCTTCTGTTGCCTGCTACACAGAGAAAAGCATAAAATTCATGAGGTCACAGATGCCTTGGAGGGGTCTCACCCAGGGAAGTTCCAGAGGCCAGTGCCTGCTTCAAGAATATTTATTTAATTTTATCCTGTGAGTATTGAATGTACAATGCATTAAAAATTCCAAAATAAGAAAAGCCAATTCCCCCCACCTGCAGTGAGTGTGTAAATTGCTGCACTGAAGAACTGGACTCTTATTTTCCCAACAGTAGAACAGTTCCAAATCTTTCCCATGAGCTGTAGGAGGAATCACCGTATAACACAGAGTTCAGGAGTCCACCAAATATGCTCAACTTGCATCTGCCAAGGCCTTTTCTGTGCCTCTTCATAAAACAAGTATACTTCTATTTTCCCTGAATGTAAAAACCATCCATTTTTCCTTAATTACTACACAAACTGCATATTCCTTTCCTTGCTCAAAGTTTCACAGCTTAATTTCTACAAAAAACATGAGATTTTTTTGATCTAAAAGAATGAGATTTTGAGTCAACAACAAGCATATTAATACAAGCCTTTTCTGCTTATATTATTTCGCAGTATGCTATGGCACATTTTGCACACTATGGCTATTGGTATGCCATGTTGTGACACTATGAAAGATACTGGAACTGCTGTTTACCTACTAAGAAATCTTGTCAAAACAAACAAAAAGACTAAGTGTAAAAGTAAATTAAAGTGAATTTTTAAATTTCTGGTTTGATTTCTTTCTCAAGGTTATTACTGATCTCAAGTAAAACTCTTTTCCATGGAGACAGCGTGAAAAGTTTTTTGTTCATACTTTAACGAAATAGCTGTGCTTGACAAAAGTATTATAAAAATATAATCTGAGCTTATCTCAGCATAAGAAGCCCATTAAATCAGAAAGAAGGGGCTTGGTCCTGGGCTGGGACCCATGGCAAGGAGCAGGAACCATGCACCACGATCAGACAGAACCCACTGGTGTCTCTGGAAGCCAGGTTGGGGACGTATAGCAAAGAGGAGCAATACGGACTCACAAGACAGTTGCTGAGTATAATCCAGAGAAGCAAATAAGCTAAGGGAAATATTTTGCCCACGGAGTAAATCCTTCAGATATAGCTGAATGTGAGTTGTTTTTAAACCCCGATGAAAAGTAGTCTGAGACTTTTATTTATCTTGGCTCTGGTGACAGAGGTTAGCTAGACACATCTACTTGACGTTACATACAGTGGTCTGGGAAATGTTTGTTTCTTCTCTTGAGGAGAGGGTTCATTTGAAGTAGGTTTACGGTCCAATTTTCGGTTTAAACGACTATGTAAGATTTTTCTTTTTCTTCTTTTTCTTTTTCTTTTTCTTTTTCTTTTTTTCTTTTTCTTTTTCTTTTTCTTTTTCTTTTTCTTTTTCTTTTTCTTTTTCTTTTCCTTTTCCTTTTCCTTCTTTCTTTTTCCTCTTCTTCTTCTTCTTTCTTCTTTTTTTTTTCCTTTTTTTTTCTTTTTCTTTTTTCTCTTTTTTTTTTTTGTTTTCTTTTTTGTTTTTTTTTTGTTTGACTGACCTCCTTGAAGTACAGGACATTGTTACTATTCATTCATAGCTGGGGAAATGTTGACATACCACATATTTAGAGAAAGGATATTCAAATTGCTTGCATGTACTTTCTGAGGAGGAGGAGAGAGGGGAGATTTTCGGTTGTCTGAAAGTCTTGAAGAAGCTTATGTTCTGTTTTGCAAAGTTTTTGATGAAGGCAAGAATTTTGAGGTAAAGAATGGAAAAAACAGAACCCATTACAGCTGTGAAGGAATGGTTTTGTCATGAGACTTGAATCACACAGGGATACAGTATAAGTCACTCTTTCCCCAGTATTTTTCCTTTTTAAATGCTGTAATCCCAGAAAAGAGTGATGGAGGTAGGTCTGCTGTCATGAAAACTGTTTTATTGGATAAAGGAAGAAAATTTTCATAAAGGAGTGTCTTCAAGAGAAGTTCTTTAGACTCTTTGAACCATACCAAGCCACTATATTTTATTTTCCATGGCAAAAGAAAGCAGCTGCATGTACAAGTTAATCTGGAGTGACTTTTGCTTCCACAGGAAACTCTCCTGTTGGATGTTTGAAAGGGCTTATATATGGCAATACTCCACAGTAGTACTTCACAGAGGAATACAAGTATGTTCCTCAAAACAAAAATCCAACAGAAAGATGGACAGCTACTTTTTTTCACTATCTATTACCAAAACTTCTGAATTCTCTCTTTGACCACACAGGAATATATCACAATTTACACCTTCTAACACCTATTCTTCAGTATATTGGTCTTTGAAATTTCCACACTACTGAAACACATATCACATCTCACATGGCCTAATAAAATGGCATCACACTCAAGTGGAAATCGTGCCACCATTATGGATACGGAGGACAGGCTATTCCTAGACCATGAGCCAGAACAAGAACTGGGGCTTGAAATTTAAAGTGAGTCCTAAGAGTCAAAGAGGCAGAAAAGTTGAGCTCTTTAAAGTCAGGGAAAATATTGCCTATTTAAATCTGTTTATTTTCCTCTTGTAGATTAAAATTTTATGTGTGCCTCCAAGACAGGCTATTATCTTATCTGCTTTAAGCCACAAATAATAAGATTGTCTAAAAAGTACATGCACAAACTCCACTGTGGTATTAATTCTTCTTAACTCAGAGATATGGCACATTCTTTCTAAAATAAAAGGCATGTTCTTCATGAGGGATCCACACATCTCTTGCCTTCAACACAGATACATGTATTGCACAAATAGTCATATATTTTGGCCCTGGTGTGCCAGGGCAAGCTCTAACAGTCTTGCCAAAACAGATAAAATTAACTTTGCCGCTTTCTCTGTATTCATATAGCTATGATCAATCAAAAGATGCTCAAGTGCTTTTTGAGAAATATTTTTCCTACCATAGACAAAAGCGAATTTGCACCGATTTTCTGTTTGTCTTTGGCACAGAAGATTGGACATTTCTTTCTCAGGCAGTCTCAGCCATATATTATAAGCTCTTTAGCTTATTCCCCTTTAATAAATCTGAACACCGGCTGCTCACCAGTCCTGTGTGTGCAGGGGAAATGACAGACTGTGTTCATAATGCATATTTAGACAGAAGGGATTGAGTGTCACTGTTTCCTTTTATATGTGTCTTCTCCTAATGGCTGTTAGGAAAACCTGGCCTACACTATGAATATATCTAGGTTTATTACTGCACAGAGCTGAAGTAGTGACTAGTTAACACTTAATTATTTGGGGGGAATGCAATTTTAATTTCATACATGACATAAAAATTAGACCTGGAAAAGTCTTACTGAGCTATTCAGACACCCATTTATTATGAGCAAGAAAAGAAAGGAACCAAAACAAACTACATGAAGTTTCCACAGGAAGAAAAGAACAATCTAAAAGGCATCAACCCTGCCAGAAAAGACTCAAAACATTCAAAACAAAATAAAGATAAAACAAAAGGCAAAAATTCATGTAAAGACAAGTGCAAAGATTAATTTCTAAGAAGCCTAACATTCTCCAGCAGCATACCAGCAATTTGATTAGAAGGAATGGCAAACACAAACCACTGTGCTGTAGGTGGGCTTAGACAAAATGAATTTGAGTACCGCTTATGTCAAAAACTATCTAAAACAAAACAAAACCCAAGCATTTACTTTTAATAATATGTTTAGAAGTGAAGCATAGGAAAAAGGGAGGAGGACAATCTTAAAGGTATTAAGAATAGACATGGGAAAATAATTCTGTTTCCATTTCCACCAAATATAAGCTTTCAGGTTGTGTCTGAAGAATTAACTCTCACTGTGCCTCAGTTTCCCATATTACAAACAGATAGTACTGTTTTTAACATCTGGCTTTTAAAAATCTGGTGTCTCAGTCATTTAGAGTGACATATGTTGTTCATGCTACAACTATACAGTGCTAGGGACATTGAAGAACTTGATCATCATTATTGCATCTATGCACTACCAAAACAAAAGCAAAATATATGTTCAAATTTCCTATGTCCAAATCTCTACTATCAATATAGACAATTCTGTTTGCTAAGGCAATGCATCACTTTTACAGTCATCAACATACTGCATTTGAGCTATCACCTCCAGGAGAAAATAGTGTCTCTGTGGTGTATTATAGTCGCTAATTTTTTTTTTTTTTTTTCAGATTTCAAATAAAATTATCAGGAGTACTATCAGCAATTCTGCAAAAACTTCAGGAAAGATGGAAAAGAATGGTTAAAAAAATCCTTAAAACTTCTGAGCATACTGAATTTGAAATAATGTCATCACTTTCTGCAGCTACACACTTGCTCTAAATAGACCAAATTTGTTTCCCACAGCTCTTCGGTATATTAGCATTTCTTATGGTGTTTGCATATTTGCCTAGAAGATACTCCCCACCCTTTCCTAAGAGAGAGATCCCAATAGCACTTTCTGGTCTGCTGGCAAGATGAATTCTGTAATAGTTACACCTACCCTGCTTTCACTTCTAGGCAGAAATCCATCTCCTCCTAAACACGGGGCTCCTTTTGGGGGTGCAATTCCTCTATCTTTCTACATTTTCTTTTCCACACATTCTCACTTCCAAGAACACATTAGAAAATGAGGTGGATGGGCAACATGACAAATAGAGTAAACTTGCCTCAACACACTCACTCATGCTTGAGTACCTTATCTCTCTCTAGCTCAATGTTTTCTAACATCCTTCCTTGCTGTGCAGTATCAGCAAGGGTTTGGCGATTGTCCCCACTCTGTATCCTTTTAGTTCAGTCACCTGGGGTAAAGGAGCTGACAGTCTGGCTGTCCTTCAGGTCATAGGTGCAAAACTGTGATATATTCCTCTTCTGGGCATCTTTGACATCAATATACAGGAAAGCTGTTTGTACCACCTTCTCTAGAAATGCTGTTTTAAAATAAAAGCTCTATCCTCACTCAGGTCTTCAGAAAAGACATAAACATCCATCCTTGAAGAATGAGTCTGAGCTCTGAACCCAGAGCAGAGGGAGACAGTCACCTACAAGCCTGAGACAAGGAACCTGTGACCTGCTCCTGGCTCAGCATTGGCATCAAGTGGGGGCTGCTGCCCTTTCACGGGGTGTGTTCATTGTATTGAAGGATCTAAATCTACTAGGCATCATCTAAGCAATTCACGGTCATGATGCAAATTCTCTGTTTAGTTAGGATCAGGTGGCATGATGCTGATCATGTTAATTTGTGGTCTGGATATTACACCTCTCTTTCAAGTAAATCTGTGTGTTGGGTTTTGAACGTTTCTCCAGCTCACCCAGGNTGTTGTCTTTGGCTTTTGGGTTATATATGAGATCCGTTTCCAAATGCTGGGAAGGTATTTACGCTTGAATTACATTCTCCTTCATGAGCTGTGCCATTTGAGTTGCCTAAATGGTGCTGTGATTCTTAAAATAAATCTTTTATATTGAAATGAAGATAACTACCAAGATCATGAAATAGGAAGGGAGGCTCTAAAGATACTTAAAAGTGATCTATTGCTAATGATATGAGCTATGTAAAGTTTTACAGAAGTGATTTCACTCAGACATGAATTATTGATACCTGCTGTGTGCAAGATGAAAAAAAGAACAGATGTGAGAAACAGTGCAACAACTATGACAAAACATTTTATTTTTTGATATTTTATTATTATTTCCCTATTTATAAAGGTGATGAACACAGAGCAGCCCGCATTTCTGAACTTCGGTAGAAATCAATCTCAGGAATAATTAAAAGAACTGAATGCTTGCAATGTTTTTTTGAAATAATCTGTAGAAAACTGAGCTGAAACCGGGTCTCTGCAACTTACATATATCTCCACCTACTTCTTTTCTAAATTGAAAAGATATCCTTGGGGCATGAATCAGGGGTATGAACTGAAAATTAGAATGTAGAAACCTGAATTCAGGTCAAGGCTGCATTCCTGAACATTCTTCAAAAATGTAAATAGAGACAATTCAGGTCTTTGCCTGCACATCCACTCTCGAAAAGAGAGAAAATCCCCTTTAACATGAGATTAAGGGGATATCTGCTGAAGGTGGACTTAGAATCTAAAATGTGTTAAAGAAAGCGTATTTCCATATAGTGCTCTGAAACTGGTGGCTGTAATTCCCTAGTCTATTATTAAAGCCAAGAATTTCAGAGGATTAGAAAGGGTTGGGCATGTATTTAGATAAAATATTCAGAGTTCTGGAGGGGTCGAAGCTCTCCGGCTCCTTGGTGTGCACCAACTTTTAACTACTGAAAATCAAGAAGAAATTTTCTCTGCCCTCTGAGTGGATTTTGCCTTAATTGCAAGGTCTCTGGCCTTTCAGAGCAGGTGGCTCTGGCCCCCGGTGTATGATCATACAGATGCTGCTTCTGCTGTTCTTCAGTTTTATCATCCTTGGAGAAGAAGTTGTTTGCTTGATGAGCTTCAGCCTTTTAGAACTGCAAATATAAAAATGCTTGGGTATAATATGTTCTTCTTTACTGCAGGAATTACACAGGCAAATAATCAGCTGGAGCACTAATGAGGTATTTGCATGCATAATTAGATCACTTGTAGGCACAGTGTTATACGCAGCTTGAACCTGAGCCTGACAACTGTGAAGCACCAGGTAACACCATTTCGGTTGAGCTCCTCAGGATTCATAACAGCCTCTCTCTGTTTCTGAAGATAAGATCACTATCTGCACATCAGTCTTTTTCGGAAGGATCAATAAAGACATGAAGGCATATTCAAGCTGACTCCCAGCTACATCCCTGTGTCTGGTGTTTTCGTTTGATGGGGTCTGGGAGACTCCTGAATCAGGGACATTAATTAAACCTTTGAATTCTCAGATGTGCCTGTATTCTCCTCTGACTAAACCCAGGGGTTAAAGAGGACATTAAACTGTCTGACTAAGACACATTAAAGTATAACCTTTAGCATAATGCCCCAATATAGGCTAAGCAAATGTTCTGGACACTCTTCACTCCCCAGAAAAGATTTGGTCTCCATAGGAAACCTCGCACTTTGCTGCAATGTGATGCTTTTCCAGCATGCATTTCTGGGAACTGGTCCTTTACATTTGGAAACAGCCTTTTAACAGCTGCTTTGCAAATAGCTACAGCTTCTGCTCAGTTTATTTACTGTAGTCATTCTTTACACTTGCTTTCCATCACTTCTTCCTTCTGATTTCTTAAGAAATGGCACATGTTGGCTCGGGGAAGCGATGCAGCCTACAGGATTAGAACACTAACTGGATGAAAAGGAGATATTGATTTTCTTCCAGGGCTTCTGTGTGTTGTGAGTCACTTTACTTCTTCATGCCTCTGTTTCTAGCAGTGGCATGGATGATGCTATATCATTTTTAAAGCACTTCTGAGATAACTTGATCAAAAGTGCTCTGTAAGAATTGGGTACTATTTCTGTTTACATCTGCAAATGCTTCATGGTGTAAAATGCAAGTTAACCATGCATTGTGTTAGGCACAAGCCATTCTTAGCAGTTCTTTCTTCACTTGCATTAGGAAAACAATTAAATCAACTGATTAACTTCCCCTGTGCCATTGATTTAATAATGGACTCTGTGCCCTCCTTTCTTACTGAGTTGAACTGTCATAATCTTGTTTAATTTCTTTTTATACGCATACCGTACTGATGGGTCTAAGAATTTGTATTGAACCTTTACAGGTCTGATATAAAGCATGGTCAGATTCCAAAGAGTTCTGTAGGTTTTGGAGGATCAGGGTTTTTTGTTGTTGTTTGTTTGGTATGGG
>VXBH01000826.1:81505-93594 GCA_013400035.1 Rynchops niger | reverse complement strand
AAAAAAAAAAAAAAAAAAAACCACAACCTATATCCTAATAATTAAGAAGTAAAAAAACCCAAATAGGTGATTATCATGATCTGACTGAGTCTGCAGGATGGATGTTATATTCTGTATCATACTGAAGAATGGTCCAATTTTAGTTTTGCTTTCTTCCTGACAGAAAAATGGCTTACTTTCACAAAACATAATATTTCATAGCTAAAAAATCAGTAGTAAATTAAGTAAATAATATTTTTGTAGAATAAGCATAGAAAAACATTATTATTATTAATAATAAAAAC
Organism: Rynchops niger; assembly: GCA_013400035.1. Classification (NCBI taxonomy): domain Eukaryota; kingdom Metazoa; phylum Chordata; class Aves; order Charadriiformes; family Laridae; genus Rynchops; species Rynchops niger. The sequence goes on along the minus strand of VXBH01000826.1, from coordinate 93,310 downwards.
AATGTTGATAATTATAATAATAGTAACTCTAGCTAAAAATGTCTTGGTTTGAAGTAAAACAAACAATCTTCTTTTCAGTAATTTTACTTTTCAGTTGAGTCTCTTCTAATTAACTGCACTTAATAATAATAGGTAAAGGAATAAAGGAAAAACTTTTTGGATGTATTGAAGAGGGTTTGATTTTGAGGCATAGGACATACTGGAAAGTTCTCTGTAGTACGGTACTTGGAGACTTCGATTTTCAAATGTTCGTTGGAAAAGATTTGAACTTGTTTTTAAACTGCTGGGAGCACATGCATACTAGCAAATAAATATGTTGAGAGCTCCAAAGCTAGCATCCAACAAGTGCCTTCCAGAATTAATAGGACTGTATTCTCACAAGGATTGTTACCTGAACTTTGTTCCACAGTTAGATTTATTTTTCTGTCCAGAAAACTGCAGTGTTGTGACAGACCCCTCTTTATCATGCAGTACTGTCGAACTCAGATGGCTCCCTATTCAGCATCCCAGAAGCAGAACGTTGTATAATCAGCCTGATCTAAGGTAATACAGATAGATATTACATGGAAAGTTTCATACTTCACATGTGTAGCCATTCTATTATAAAATGAAGCAGATAAAATGACTATTAAATTTTCATTTTGTCAAACTACAAAGCTGAATTGGACAAATATATCCTAGCCATAATCCATCTAATTAAATACAGTAGACAAACATCTCATTTTTCAACTTAACATATGATCAGACTCTCAAATTGTCTAGGCTTTTATGGATATAGACCAATGGAGATAATCAGGTTTTCTTAAAATTTTAGCAGTACATCTAATGTATTAGGTACTGCTACCATAAGTAGGTACTACTTATGTACCTACTTAAGGTATATAAGTAAGGTATACTTATATACCTTAATGCATATGAAAATGTAGATTTATTGTGTCTACTACCTACACTTTAACATATTTCTGTATGCACTTTCTTATGTATTAACTGACACACACGCCAAAAAGAACAGTGAACATATCTAGCTTGTCAGAGATCTGGGTCACCATGTTGCTAAGCAAGCTGTTGCAGCTACCATGTCTGTTTATGCGTTTTTGAAAGTTACTTTCATAATGTCATAATTGGTGTAGGGCACAGATGTTCACCTCTAATCACTCTTAAGAGGAACAGAAATATGAAATAATCTGCTAGAAAACTCTACAACAACAGTCTGTATATAAATCAGCTCCAAACACTAAATATAAAATTAACTGCAAGAACTACTACAGCAAGACATGGTAAATTTGGGGTTGAAATATGCTCCCGGCTATCAAGGCTGAGGTTCCACTGACCTTAAAGGGCATTTCTGAGGCATCATTCTGCTTTATTGACTTTAATCAATAGATTCCTTGACCCCTCTCTGAAAGCATTTATCACGGGGCTTATTCACATGAAGTACCTTTTATTTATCAACATCTTTCAGAGTAGACATTTTTATAATCTGCTGTTTTTTTTTTTTTTTTTTTTTTTTTTTNTTTTTTTTTTTTTGCTTTTGTCTCAGAAAATGCATTTAAAAATATTTCTTAGGGTTAGGACTTTGGATTACTCAGTAGAAACTAAAATAGTGGTACAGAAAGTTGTATTCAATAGTCAGAAAAAGGCTAAATATCCAGAAAATGCAGAGGTTAGGCCATATTTAAAAGAAATCCAGAGGTAATCAGACACAGGGATAAACAAATCAAGTACCTTAAAAAAACCAACTCGTTGCAGAAAAGATATCTGATGGTATGTGTTTATGGGATAAATACAGGAGATTAGATTAAATACAGGATAAATACAAATTAGAATTTTTTTTTTTTAATCATTTGCTGAAGAGTTTTGTATTATTACTACACGGAATAGTTGTGGAAAAGGTACACTCTGACCAACAGAATATTTTAATATCTTTGAAAGTGTCTATTTTAAAATTATTCTTAATTCATTAACTGATTTAATTTTAAATACTCAAAAATAATTCCACATTGAAAGAGGAAGCTTTTAGTTTGCAGAAATAAATGCTACCCAGTATATAAGAGAAAGAGAGAGAGGGTGTTATACATTAAAAACATAATTTACTGAAAACTGAAAATCATGTTTAATTATGGATTATGGCTACTGACTCCATTTATATCAATTACGGAAATTATCTAAAGTAACTTCATATACAGTGTTCTTACATTTATGCATTTTAACCATTTCTTCATAATTCATCAATATGATATTTCTATAATTGGTAATACAGACAATATTACGATAATCCCTAAAAAAAACTTTTTTTACAGAAAGGGAAGTGTTGTGTCAGTTCCTAAAGTTTTACACATTTTATTTCAAAAAGCCTGAAGGGCTGTCCCGAGCCATAAAAAAAAAAAAAAAAAAAAAAAAAAAAACCAAAACATTTCAAGTCAGGGAACTTCAATCAGTTTAATTGCCAATTAGCAAACTTTTGGTTATTGATTCTGGTATTGAAAAATAACACAGAAACAAATAAACAGACACCTAGGCAAAACACCTTTCCTCCCTACATCCTGGTCTCCAATTCCCCTGCCACATGTTGCATCCAGTTCTTTTGGTAAGGTAACAGACAATGAAGGAGTTAGAGGTCAACACACACTGTGGGGTTTACTCTGTTGCTCCGGTGTGTGTTCCTCCATCAGCTGCAGTCCCTTTGCAATTGTACCTCCTCATCAACCTCCTTGCTGTCCCTGCTTGGGGTGGCAGCTTTTGCTCCTGCCGTGCTCTGGGTAGCTATTTTTCTTTTCTTCAATATTTCTTCTTCTCCATTATGCCTCCTGCTCTGGCATCTCTCTTGTGTCTCTGTCTGTGTGTCTCCTCCTGTTTGCATATGTCTCCTGTGTGCATATGTCTTTTGAAGAATCAAATCTGCATAAATATTATCTTATTTGGTAAAACGAGTCCATATTTTTTAAATTATAAATGAGAATGGAGCTCATGAAATATCTGGGCGTATGTCCAAACATACATATTTGTAACCGCATATTGAAATAAACCGAAACCTAGGGAATTCTGCATCCTAAACTATTTCAAAGGTTACTGTGGCCAGGTGTCATGAATTGGCAAAGGAATTAGGAGAGGAGCACGGACAATCACCTAGCAAGAATACTAATGTGGGAAGAGAGCAGAAATCAGCCTGGAGGACAAATGTCATGACATTTGTGAAAAGAACATCGTACCACAATGATATGCCTAAAATCATATGTTTTATGAATTTGAAAGAACACGAGGTTAAGTAATGTAAATACAAAAACATTAAGATGATCCTGGAATCATAGAATCACAGAATATCCCAAGTTGGAAGGGACCCATAGGGATCATCGAGTCCAACTCCCTGCTCCTTGCAGGGCTACCTAAAATGAAATCATACGACTAAGATCATCTGTTGTCCAGAATATTTTTTTAAAACTGCAAAGATTCCTCTTTGTAACTTATCTTGTTTCCTGACTAAATCCTTCCTCTATCTAAATAAGTCTTCTTTAGAACCATTAGTGAGGACACAAGAAGTACCTTTATATTTACTTTACCTATCTCTTTATATATAGTCCCTGCTATTGCAATTGGCAGGTTCCTACACTTTAAATAAAGTAGGTCTCATAGGAAACTGGGAAAACAGTTACTAGAAATGACACGAACTGTTAAATTGAATAGTTTTATTATTTTATTTTTTTTTGTTCTCCAAAATTGCATTTTCAGTCTCCTTTTTTAATTAAATTTTGAGTCAATCTCTTAGGAGACTGTAGTTCTTACCAAAACCACATCTTCTACTGTTGTTAAACATCGATAAAAAAGTTCATCTTTTGAAGAAGAGTTAATTAAAAAGACTGACCAATTACAATTGTTCTAGAGTAAATTTGCTAAAAACATTAGTTGTTCATGACGTTTAGCCATGTGTCTAATGATGCTAACACAAGTGATTAGTGGAAAGCACTGTTTCCCTGGGTTTCACAGCCTATTGAGTCAACAAAATAGAAACAAAAAGCCAGTCATGAATTTAACAGATTGAAGTTTGTTGTAGAAGAATAGAATCATGGAATTTTGTCTTATAATTTTATTTTGACAAAGTAGAGAAAGACAACAATCTGGCTCCTTGTTCAATATTTCCAGTCATATACCATAAAAAAGTTTCTGTGTTGTTAAACTGATATTTTTCTCAATATAACTAATATTTTTGTATGTGAATTTAGCCTCAGTTTGAGATTTCTTTTTTGTCAGATCACATCTAGAAAATATTTTTTGCAGAGTAGAGATATTACATATATAGTCCTACCCAGTCGTGAGTACAGGAGAGAGCCTACTAGCAGCAATTGCTTCAAGCGAAGTGCTGTCACGAACTCCAAAGCTTTGATGTGCTCAGAAAGGGTGGAAAGCATAAGGTGCAGAGTGAGAGGCGGGTATGAAAGGGAGCAGCTGAATCCCACTCTTGTTTCTATGTTAGTCAGCAGAACAGAGAATGACAGGGTGTTAGGGAAGTGCATTCTGTAACCTTTCAAAAGGAGTCACAGCAATTGCTTTCACATATGTTCCTTAGCTCCCCTGAGGATTTACTCATTGCCTTGGATGTGGAGTGATCACTATTCTCTCCCAGCACAGGCCCTACTTGTAAAAGCCAGGCAAGGATTCAGAGGAAAGAGAGCAGGCAAAGAACAATAACGGTGCCTTCTAAAGTGCCTTGTACCAGTTTGTTGTTAGGCACTCCAAGACTTTCTCCACAACTGCCATTCACATGCTTAGAGCTTAAAATAGATTTTACACAGAATCCCTGATGTACCTGTCTGATGGATTNAAAAAAAAAAAAAGCTTTGTTTCCTGCTGTCCTTGGAGTTTTCAGACTGTAGATACTGCTCCCACCTGCCTCACGCAAGGACAAAAGTTTCCCTGCAAGTAATTCAGTCACAGATGGCCAACAGGCTAAGACACAACATGCCACACCATGTAATGGAGAAAACTTAGGTTAAAATAGCTAGCTTGCTTACTCAAATAATTGGTTCCCACTGACATTAGTAGTACCTGATTTAATATGGCATTCATGCCCTTCCACTTTTAGTATTAAATTTCCTGTAGAGTTGTGTGTTACTAGCCAGTAATGGTGTATCATTCTACCCTCTGGTGTGTTAAAGCACTTAGAATCTTGTTAGGAGCAAGTATGTGGAACTAAAAAGTTATTGGTTTAATTGTCTAATAAAAATCCAAATTATTACTATTGCTATTACCATTACAATTACTATTACCATTACTGATAATAATAAAAGGATATAAACACAAAAAAAAATACACATTAATGTACAAATTCTCTAATAGCTGTCATTTTTTTTTTTCTCTGAGAGACCTTTCCAGTGCCTCTCTGGGCCTAAGTTACAAGTCTCCTTGAAGAAGAGCAGGAGAAGGGTGGCAGGGAACGCTATCCTCTTTGACAGGAAGAATATAAGATTGTTGGGGGAGTTTTTTCCTCCTCAGTTTGGGGTCCAATGGGAGAAATATTTATACGTATCTTACGGGTGTAGGAAAAACAAAGATGAGAAATGTAGAAAACAGGAAGACAAATTAAGTAGTGCACAGAGCATACACAGCATTTTAATTGGTATAAAAACTATATATAGCAACACCTATTTCTTCACACATTTCTCTGTTATTTTAGCAGCTTTTTGCCTGATCAGTATCTTTCTTATTGTCTTTAAGTATTTATATAATTGGGAATCGGTGATTTTAATGCCTGGTGAATTCAAATACCCAAACCAAGGCATTACAGTGATACTACGTAGGAAATTATCCTGAAAAAAATAAAGTGCTGATTTATTCAGACTTTTCCAGGTCTGGCAGTATGGTCCAGAGATATTTTGTCTTGTGCCAGGCAGTGATCTGCTGCACAGGTTGCTTAAGTATTTCCAGTTTTTGGAATTTCTGTTTCACATCTTGAATGAGTTTGCAGATGTTGACCAATAACAATTTCAGTCAATACCAACTGATCAATACCAATATTTGACCTTCCAACACCAGTATTTAAAAAATTACAGTGTTTGATAAACTCAGCTAGCTGAGGAGTAAAAATCTGACTTTTTGTCTATCTGTCCCACTGCCTTCAAAACTGCAAGAGAATTGAAACATTTGCCTGTGGGGGATAAGAGTCTCCTCTTCTTTTGTACCTATGTCAAGACACTGAAACTTCACTGAACAGCCTGGAGCCTTACTTAAGACTCACAAGGTAATTCTTGGCACAATGTAGTAAATTGGTTGTTTTCATTAAGGAAAGAAAAAAAGTTAACTAGTGCTCATTAATTAGAGAAAAGAAGCACAAAAATTACGAGAATAAGAAAAATGTATACTTACGTAAATATCCTACATTAACCCCCTTTCAATGTTAATTTGGTTTGTGTAGTGTAATCCTGCTTAAACACAGTCGTATTTAGAAAACTCATCAAAAGAAAGCCTGATGCTCAACAAAAGGAATGTCAGGGAGGGAAGCATTAGTGCTATACATCTCCAATTTCAATATTTCTGGCTTTTTCAAACAGATGGGGAAACTTTCTCCTGGGATACAGTAAGGATGGCCAGTTATTAAAGATATGCCTGTACAGGTAGTATCATAGATATCTTTATGATTTGTTATTATTACTTTTTTTACTATTATTATTATTATTACTTTATTAGTAGTATTAGTATTTGTTATTATTAGTGAGATAATTTGTTATCCAGAAATGATATTATCTACTCTGACCTGTTAAGCGCAAGATGCAAAAGAAACACACACAGCACTGTTGAAACTGTCTGGACACTTGAAAGTCCATATGCATTTTAAGATTGTTTCCCTGTCCCAGAAATAGGGTTTAAACCCCTGGAAATTGTCAATGCCAGATTTTTATTGGTTAAAAATCAGTTAAAAACCAGCAATTCTACCAACACTGTAGTTGCTGTAGATAATAAGGCATACATAATTTTGTTTCTAGGACGTTGCTACCGGGGTAGATAATGTTCTAATATTCAGAAAGTGCAGTTTTATCCAGAACCAAATATGGGTCACACCTTGTCGTGGTTTAGCCTCAGATGGCAACAAAGAACGACGTGCCGCTCGCTCGGGTCTTCCCATTCCCAATACGGGAAGAATCGGAATAAAAAAGGCAAGACTCTTGGGTTGAGACAAAGGCAGTTTAACAGAACAGCAAAGGGAACAAGAAAACAACAACAATAACACGGACAGAGGAATATACAAACAGGATTATGGAACCGCCGCTTCCCGACAGGACCCAGGACGCCCCAGCCCGCTCCAAGCAGCGACTTCCTGCCCCTTCCCCCGGCAGCTCAGGGCGGGCATGGCTCACATGGCATGGGGTACCAGGGAAAATTAACCCTACCCCCGCCGCAACCAGGACACACCTAACCTTTTAGTACTTACCAAAAGGTGTGCTTGATTGTTATAACTTCAAAGTGTATATTTTCCTCATGTTCCATCTGCCTTATGTCAATCATATGGCTTTTTCATGGAAGCCACACTGGATCCCAAGCTGGCTGGATGCATGATGCTTTCATGTTTCCGAATTCTGGTGTTTGATATTTGCGGAATCTTATGTCTATTGACATAACATCAAGCATGTCTCAACTGTCTCTGATTCAAGGCATTCATAGATGTAAAACAACAGTGTGACATTGATTTAGGTTTACTGAGAATACGGATAAGATGTGAAAAAAAAAGCTTTTGGAATGCACAGAAGCTACAATAGTACAATGATGGAAAGCACAGACAGAAGTTATATTGCTTGGATGCAGATAGTGACTCTAATGACCTTAAAGAAATATTGAAGTGAAAAGGTATTAAGGCCTAGGAATAAAGCAGGGAACTGGAAGGCAATAGCTCAGCAGCACCAAGTACCATATCAGTTCCAAGAAACAGAAGGTAGACTGTTCCTTGCCTATTAAGTACCTGGACAGAAAAGACTTGTTAGGCATCTTATGGGATAATTAATATATTAATGCTTGGTCTAGTAGCTCACTAGTCATAGATTTACATTACATGTATATTAGTCTATTTAAATAAAAAAAAAACCAAAAAACAAAAACCTGTTTAATCTTAAACTGAAGATATCCTGCCTGCAGAGTCTCTGATGACAGAACAAGTGACAGAGCTGGGCAGGGATTGTTATAGTTTGGTAGATTAAATGTAGGTCTACTACTACAAATATTCTGCTGCTTCAGTACCTACAGCCTATCTATAGTTTCCACAGTGTATTCATCTCTGACTAAATCTATAACATGCCAAGGGTACCTATGAGATAACTTTTACAATCAACACAAAGAGCATTGTCAAGATAATAAAGGTCTGTCGCATTCTTCACAGTCTGTGCAGTCGGAATGGGTGTGGGAGGACTTAGCACTTTGGAGGGCCATCAGCTAGCCATGCATTCCTGTTACGGTTTAATCACAGCTGGCAACTAGGACCATGCAGCCACTCACTCGCTCTCCCCTGGTGGGATGGGGGAGAGAATCAGAAGAGTAAAAGTGAGAAAACTCATGGGTTGAGATAAAGACAGTTTAATAAGTAAAGCAAAAGTTGCATGCGCAAACAGAACAAAATGAGGTATTCATTCACTACTTCCCATCAGCAGGCAGGTGTTCAGCCATCCCCAGGAAAGCAGGACTCCATCACATAACAGCTACTTGGGAAGACAAAGCACCATCACTCCAAGTGTCCCCCCTTTTCTTCTTCCCTCAGATTTATATGCTGAGCATGATGTTATACGGCATGGAATTTTCTTTGGTCAGCTGAGGTCAGCTGTCCCGGCAGTGTCTCTTCCTAAATTTTTGTGCACTCCCAGCCTACACAGTGGCGGAGCAATGTGAGGAGCAGACAAGATCTTAACTGCTTAGCAACAATAAAAAACATCAGTGCACTATCAACACCATTCTCATCCCAAACATATCCAAAACATAGACCCAGCTGCTAGTAAGAAAGTTAACTCCATCAGCTGAAACCATGACACTTCATCATGAAGCTAGGATAAATGTTATATTGAAGAACTGAAGTATGATGACGCAAAAAAGGAGACTGAAATAGTACACAGTTTAGGGCTTGATAATATTTTTTTTATCTATTTTAAACAATTGGATTTTAAAATATTGCTAATCACATCTTTTGTTAGACCAGAAAACAAATGCTAAGGTTTGTTTGGTTTTTTTTTTTTTTTTTTTTAANTTTTTTTTTTTTTTTTTTTCATGAGTCAGATGATGTATAATTTCATAATTTATGTATCTCAGGGAAGGTGTTTTTTAGAAGAACAACAGAATGGCTGATATTGGAAGGCACCTTTGGAGATCATCTAGTCCAATCTCCATTGACCCAAAGCTGGGTCAACTACAGCAGGCTACCCAGGGCCATGTCAAGTCAAGTTTTGAATGTCATCAATGATGGAGATCCGACAACTTATTAGGGCAACCTGTTCCAGTGTTTGACCATCCTCACAAGTTCTTAGTTATGTTTAAATGGCATTTTTAGTATTTTGTCTCCTATTCAGAGGATTGCCATCAAAGCAGAGTGCTAAGCAACTGTTAGAGATGCCCAAAGTTCCTGCTAGAAAGAACAGAGAAGGTTAGAGCCATCCCTCATCTCTTTATTTTAACTTTAATGTAGGATTGGATACCTGTCACAAAACCTGATTCCCAGATGCACTGCTGTTTTAAATAGAATGTAACATCTAAGAGGACATTTAACAGTTTGCATTTATTGTCTTTCTGTGGAAAGTGCTTACAGATGAAGACAAATATTTCCTCTTCTAGTTGATCTTTTCTTCTGTATCTCATTATCAGGTTTCTTAAGACTTCAGACACTCTGGTAAAATTTAATAGAAAATGCAGATAACCTTCTAAGTCACTGAAATATTAATTTCAGTTAATCAGCAGAAATCTCTTATTACTTTCTCCTAGTAGTATAATCAGTAATGAATAGAGAGCTTTGGGAAGAATTGTGCTTAACATACCTTTTTCTTCCCCTAAATCAAGAAGAATAGAGACTATATTGAAAGAAGAGTTGTAGTTTTAATAAAGTTCAGTTCCATCATAGCTAAATAAAAGGTGTCAGCTCCTGGAATTACTTTCACAATGCTAGGTCAATAAGTTAAATTTTCTTCCATTAAAAGAGTGTTATTAGGCAGCTAAAAATGACATTCACAGCCACCAGCACAGGAAATGAAGAAACCTTTAAGCTTAGTCAATAGGAAATGCTTAAAAAAGGAGGAAGTTTTATGTTTCTTATTTGTGATATCATCTCTCAAGCATTATGTGCTTGTTTTATGTTCTTTCAAATCCTGTGACAGTCTAATATAAACTTCTTACATATTCTGGAGAACAAAGACATGCTTTAATGTTTCCCCTAATCTGTTAATTGCCTTAACTAACAGTTTATCACTGTCTCTTTCTCTCTCTCTCTCTTTTTTTTTTTTTTTTTTTTTTCTCCTACCTGTACTTTATCCTGCCTTATAAAATCAAGATTTCTGGTTGAAATCTTTGTACCCAAGCTTCATCAGAAGTGAAGAATCATGTCTGTCTCAGAATAAACCCAGGGTTTATTGCATAGTTCTGTGGAATGGAGAATGTAGAATCATTCAAGACGAAAAAAAATTAATTCAATGCAGGAATCTACTACCTGGTAAAGAGTGAAGCCACTATATATTATTATTCAGGAGCTACTGCCATCCATGTTATTTTTTTAAGTAAAGATAGGTTTTAAAAATTCTTTTTATGATCTAGTCAATGAAAAAAAAAAAAAAAAAGCCTAACCAACAAACAAACAAGACCTCTGAATTCATTTTGTACAATGTGTCCTTACTAAAGTGAACCTGTGGTGATGAAAATTCAGCTTTCTGTAACTTCTCTTATCTTTCAGCATAACTCTTTTTTGTACCTCCCTTAATGGAATTATCTTATATTATACCTTCTGTGAGTCACATAAAGTAGAATTTCCACATATCTACTTGATACATTAATTTGCTACTGCAAACAGTATGCAATCAACTGTTAGACATTTGACAACATCTGTTTAAAATGGACAGTCTACATTGCCCTATTGGAACTGTATGAAGTGATTTTTTCCTTTCCACATTAATATTTCCAATATTAATGCTACATATTCTTCACAGTGAAAGTTAAAAGGTAATTTACTCATACAGTAGTTACATCATTACTTCTTAGTGGCCTTGTCTTTTTTTTTCAGATATTAGGTCTCTCCTTAAGAGGTAAAGTTTGAAACATCTACTGTTCAGTACTATTTGGCACTCCAAGAAGTGCCTTTAGATTGCTTGCAGCTTTATGTAACGATCTCCAGGTCAAAAATACAAATCTTCTGTATGAGATTCTGGTTCTTAAAATGCAGGGCTGTCACTGAAGATCAGAGACCTCAAACTTCATCTGGGACTGTGTGGATGAGAAAAAATAATTCAGGAACATGTTGGTCGTGCTTCAGGTAGGTCAGTTAGGTAGCACAAGTTACAAAGCTTACTGGTAATTGTCCTGTACAATCCTCTCCGCTCTGAAGTCTAGGACTAATGCAGACTAAGAGTTAAATGGCTTGTGAATAGATACTATATATCAGCTGAATACTTGTTCTTTTAATTGCGTATAGTCCTGTTTGCATATGATCTCTTCCACAGGAAGAACTGTTTATTATTAAATGCAGAAGTAATAGCGAAGGAAAAGTGACTCTTCCTCCTACTTAATGTCTGCTGTCCGAGCAAGTTTCATACCTGATATTATAAAATATTTAGGAACAGCTCAAAATATTAAAAAAAAAAA
>VXBH01000826.1:68120-81457 GCA_013400035.1 Rynchops niger | reverse complement strand
TGGAACATTCATTATATGGGAAATTTCCCAGATATTTTCCAAAACTTACATCAAACCAAAATTTGCTTTATTTGAGTTTTCTGAAAAAAATAAAATAACATAAAAAAGAGAAGGTCCTTAGGTCTTTCATTTCTCAGAGGCTCTTTTCCTGTTTTGATTGATAATTTGTAAAGAAAAGGGTTAACTTCTTCATATATTTTAATGTTTTACAAGAACAATAGTAAGATCCTATCTACTTACATTCTCTGAGAAATTATTAAGATTATAAAAGATGTCCATCATACTAGTTCTCCAAAACAAACCATTGGTTGCTTATAAACAGAAGGGAAAGCTAAATAAATGTCCTTTTTAACAAATTCAGGAAGGTGTCCTATCTTTTTGGCCACATCTGCAATCTTATTTGAATTCTGAACTGGAGATTTACCTATCCTACCTCAATTTCCAGAGATGTATTACTGAAGATTGAGGTTTTTTTTAAGAACTGAAGAAGTAAGATGCTTCTTGGAAAAGAAAGTGTCTGGTTATGACCCTATATATAATTATTAATCAAGGTTCCATCTCACCTTTTTGCATACAGTGTTTTTATTCATTAAAAAAAAAAAAAAAAAATTCTTAAAGCTTAAGCTAATCAAAGTTTTTAGACTTCAAGCATTTTCATAAAGCAAATGTCATGAGTGGACCTATTATGCATTCAAATTTCTCTAAAACGTCACTGGCCACTTCACTTGGAATTTGCATGTAGTTTGAATTCAAGGTACCCTCTAACCTTGAATTTCTGAACAACTGCCAATCTGTTCAGAGGATATTTAGAGTTTCCAAACATCAAGAAATCGTGGGCACACAAAGGTCAACTCCACTGAGTGTATGGAATGAATCAGATGTACTGTAATGAGCTTGCTGTGGAGATGCCCTATATATTTCAAGTAAGTAAGATATAAATATTTATTCATGTACATACTATTTATGTACAAGCTTTCTAAGTAGCACATGTACAGGAGATGTAAAACATCCGGAACACAATGAGTTTGCTATCCATGGGTTTATGCAATATTTTATCTGAGAAATGACAGAAATATATTATCCGTGAACAGGGCTTACACAGTAATTCTCAAGGACATGAAGGAAACGTGCTATTTTGTTGAAAACATTGAAATGGCCCAAACTTTTGCTAGTGAAATTTATAAAAACAAACAACATCCCCCCTCACACTCAAAAAAAACCCCAAAAAAACTCCAAAACCATGCAGTCTTAATACTATTGCAGGTTGAAACTAAATCACAGTTCATCATAAGAAGTAAAAAAAAACATTCACAAGAAAATCCATGTCCTCAAGATACCATGGTTTGCAAGCACAAATATTTTATTCTTATGAATCCTACCATGGATCTTGCTTATTATTTCACAGTCGTTTTTCTTCTTAAGTTTCTATATTTCTTTGAACTTTGCAAGCGAATCACTGATATGTTGAGTTACTTCTCCATTATTTACTGTTGGAAATCAAGTTACTTTTTTTTTCCCAGACTGAGTAGTTTTAACAAAGTAGAGCTATAAAAAAAAAAAAATACTTATTATCTTTGGAATGAGTACCTTTTTTTGTACTGCTTTAATCTGTGTGGCAAAAACAATAAATAGGGTTTTATTCCTTGATTATGGTAGCTCAGGGAAGTAAGTGATCCTTGATTTGCTTGCAATCCAATATGTCTAGGCTGTAAAAGTTTGTAATTAGAAATGTACGCATATAACCTTTTTTAGATTTGCTTTCTGTCTCTGGGAAATTAGCTACAATGCAAACCAGTCCGTTATTTATTTTATCCCATTTATACACTTGAGTGACTCATAGGTATTTCTGGGATATCTAAGATGAGCACTGTGGGGAAAAAAAAAAAAAAACAACTTTATAAAAGTCTGTGCTTTCTGAAGCAAATCTCTGGCATAGATGGACCATTTCTCAGCAAGTTAATGCTACAGATATACTCTATTGGTTCCCTTACTCCTCTGGGCAAAGTTACACTGAGTGTTGGCACCAATGGGCCTGAAAAACAGGAACATCTGTTTGAATCATAAGACACTTGTTGATGGAGCTTAGCAACACAACAGTATTTAGTTTGTCTCAGGAACACAGGAAGTTTTTTGTAGGAACAGGGGCTAGAAATTATATCCGCAATGCATTTTTTTCTACCCCATTTATACTGTTATAGTCAGATATGAAAACCAAGATGTTCACAGTAATGTTTTATTTAAATTTTATGTGTGCACTCTGTGTTTACTCACTTCCTTTATATTCTTTTACATTTTCTGCAATTTGTATTTCTTATATCTTTAAAAGCTTATAGGTTTTTTTCAGTATTATACTTTCTCCATCAAAGTGTACTTCTGCTTCTTCATGATTCAGGTCTTTCTTTTAAATGCTTCTCCACCGTAGAATCTATTATGATTATATTAGTCTTATAAAAGTGTTGTTATTCACTATGTAAGAACCTAAAGAAGCGAAAATTAAGTCTTATTTATTTTTCACATGTAGCTCAATAATTTATATTTACAGGAACTCTGTGTATTAAGCCTCACTTACATCAGGGAAGGAAAAAGAACTAGATTTAAAATACACCTAGCTATTTTCTGTCAGAGTATATGTGAAAACAAATGGAACACAGAGGTACCAACAGGTACCAAATATATCTAGTTCCTGGTTTATATGATTGATGAAAGAAATATTGTTTTCTGTTAATGAGATTGAAGACCATTTCACCCTGGTGTTCTTTGTCTTTTAAAGGTTTTCTTTGGATGCACCATATTCAAAGGCACATTTGAGAGCAACAATAATGGAATGGTGATATCTATTTTATTTATTGTTTTGGGTTGGGTTTTTTTTTTTGTTTTTTTTGGTTTGGTTTTTTATATTAATAAACAGGCCAGAAAGCCTTTATTCAGTCCCCAAAAAAAAAAAAAAACCAAAAAAAATAAAATCTTCATTATATCACCGTAAAAAATGTAGAAAAGGGTAAAGAAATATGTCTAACAGTATTTACCTATTTTATCCATTTTAATTGTTACAAATCAGTAAGGAAATCAAGAACCCGCAAATAAGGGGATTAATCTCAGCTGTTAGTCCTTTATTTATTCATATGCTTCACAAAGGGAATTCCACACTAAGGTTCGCATCTTAAATAGGTGGAATGAATTGCTCCCTAGAAATGTTTAGCCAACTTTAAAAAGCATATGATTAAAAAAATAAAAATGTTTTTGAATAAAAACATTAGAAGAGATTCTTTGCTGTCTTGTCTTCTGATATTCAGCTCTCATGATTGTCTGCTCAGTGCAATTTTTATTGACGTCTACAGGAAAATTCCTTTAGGAATTGCTTTCACAGAATAAGTTTAAAAGTTTTTGAGGAAAAATAATAACTATTCCCATTCTTCTTAATTTACTCTCCTTCCCTTACCTTCTCAAGCATTGATTGAAACTTCTGTTCCAGTTGAAAACACTCAATATTTCTATTATTTAGGACATGAGAATAATTCACTTTTTATAAATTCTCCTGAGGTCTTTGTATATAGGAGAGTTGTTTAGGGTTTTCTTCAGTTGAAGATGAATAATGAATATTTTGCAGAATGGGTAAGAAAGCTAAATATACTTAACAGAAAATTAAATTTATCTAGTCAAGATTTTTTTTCCCTAAATGCACACATATGTTCCCTTCATGGAAATAAATTAGGCATATAATGAAAATATAAACAGTCTTTTAGAATATTGCCATTGTGTTCTTTAACAGTTTGTCATTTAAAAAGACACAGTTTTAGACAAAATCTCATTCATTTGAATTTGCTTAATTGCAATTAGTTCTCAATTTGTGAAATACTGTATGGAAGACAATTTAAAATTCTGATTTTGAAATCTCTTGAAAGAAAATGCCACAGACCCATTTCAAGGTGGATGGATACCAAAGGTCAAATTTGCAATTAATATACTGACAGAGTGAGTTTAATTAAATTATAATAAAAAGCTATAATTTAATGCTGATTTTAGCATGCGTTAATGACATTAAGGAAACCTAAGGCATATATAGTGTTTCTTATTTTAGCAGATTATGAATATGTTGAATCATTTAGTATTGTGTGCATTACACATTACAACACTGAAAAATTCAGGTCTACTGGTCTACTGATAGATCTGTTGTTCTTTCAGTCATAAATACGTGTCTTGGGTTTCTTTCTTTTTACAGTTATTTCAATTTGTTGGTGTTAATGGTTATGAGTGGATGACACTGTCAGCAATCAGTTGCTTAGCATAAGATCTTCTAGCACCTTTATTACAGACGAGGGTAGTAGCCAATTTATGCGTCTTATGGAAAGTTTTAGATAAAATTCTCCCTTACCTTCTTTTAAGAAAGATAAACAATTATGTTTTTTGACATTGAAAGAAAAAAGGAAAGCACTATGGACAAAATGCCCTTAGGTTGGGAGTTCACCAAATCCCAGATTGCTTGATTCAAAGAAACAGGAACCTTATCTTCCTAGTAAGATTTTATTATATACATATACTTTTTTTTTTTTTTTTTTTTTTTTAAACTTACATGAAAGTCTTTCCGTTTAAAAATAATTTAATCTCTTTCTCCATCCATTTTATGAATTCTGAATGCTACCTGAAAGAAGTTAAACCCTATATTGCTGGACAGTCATTTGCCATTAAGATCAAGTCAGCTTGAAAAAAGTCCTTGGCCTGATCTCTTGCACTTTGGAAGCCTAACTAGAGTGCACTGCAGTCTAAATGGAACAGAAAAATAAGATGACAAGTTATAAAGAAACACAAGAAGATACACTGTATATTTCCTGCAAGAGTTGATTCTGAAATCTGATTTATTCTGATCAACTGAGAAAATTAACAGAGTGATTCCTCCCTCCCCTCCCACCCCATAGTCAGCTAATCATACTAAGAAGGGGGAAGGTAGCCAGGGCAAATTATCCAGGAGTGTGTAAGGGAGTCATAATATTATAGGGCCCTGATGAGAATGTAAAGTAGCATGATATGAAGTTTCCCAAATAATTTCTCAGCTATAACTTTTCAAATTACCCAAAACAAATATAAAAAATAAAATTTAAGTACTCTGAAGAAACATTCACATGTATGCCTGTTAACTGTAGGTGTGTATCCAGCTGCGTAAAGCTGGACAAAAAATAAGACAAAGGCGTTTTGAAAATAAATGTTTCTCCTTCTCCACCCTCTCTCTTAATCTTTCTCCAAATAGGCTGCAACATCAGATTTTCATATTCATGACAACCTGCAAGTTGTTGAACTGTTAATTTTACTTTACAAAAAAATATACACTGATTTTGTGTTTCAGTGGCACAATGAGCATATGCTTCGTCTATGTGAAAGATCTCTACTTGTTTTACCTCCATTTGGAAGAATATTCCTTTAAATGTTTGCAAACAGACACATCAAATGCTGTGTCAGCTATATCCCTCGTGTCCCAAGAGATATGGAATATACTTTTCACAAAGATTACTGCACTGACAAAGAAAGAAAGACAGGAATCTTCAAAATGAGACATAACACTATTTAATAGCAAATATACGCCATGAGTAACGGTAGAATTTCTGTTCTATGTATATATTAGAGCTATGTATATATTAGTCATATTGTTTCTCCTTCAAACTAGAATACCGTTAAGATTTTGCTTGTCTCTTAGTGAAGGCAAAAATAATATTGAAAATATTATTAAATAGAATCATATGCTTTATCAATAATATTCAACCCTTTTCCACATATGAATGGTTGGTAATATCTGTTAATGAACTTGTGAATGAGCACAAATTCATTTTGAATAATTGTGTATGCACCGTTAGGAGGAAAAGTGGCTTTGTGTTTAGATTCTGACATAAATGCAACTTCTTGGTTTGTAATTAGGCATAAAATATTATTTTGTTCTTGGACTATGTTCTTGAAGTCTTGTTATCTGAAATGGTGGAAATTTTTTGCATTGTTTGTTTATTTTCTGTATTAGCGCTTTTTTTTTGGTGCTTTATCCAGTTACTTGAAAACTAAAATAATGAAATTAATTGAACTTCTGAAAAGGCAAGAATGATGATGTTACCAAAAGATGTTTTATTCACAACTTTTATTAAAAAACACATATTTGTTTAGCTGGTAATTGGAAAAACTCTTGATACGTGTCCAGTTCCTTCATGAAATGCTTCCACTAGTACAATGACCTTCTGCAATGCTGCCAGTTTTTCAGCTGCTTCACCAGAATCACAGTTCTGTGCAACTCTGCTGATGTCCTCCTTATCCTTGGCTAGATTTTGAGACAGTACTGTGACCTGAAAAAAAGTGTCAAGGACTTGCTATTTAAATTTCCGACATGAATAATGATAAAGGCTGCTTCTCAATCCTGGCCATTAATTCCACTTCCTAGATGAAGTTTCATACTGTAGGCAGCTGCTCGGAGAGTCCAAGGTTGCACTATTCTTTTGGGTAACTCATCAGTTACTTTTGAAAGCTTTGTGGGAGATCTGCAGAAAGATTTGTTAATTTGTGATTGGAGCTGCAGCACAGAGATAAACGCAGGTTTTTAAAAATTATTGCTAGTTAGCTGTCGCAGAGGTGACAAGTTACTTGTTGCAGTTAAACATAAGAAGAAACATAAACTTTATCCTAAGGAAGACAGTTTGTCTATACATATGCCTGAAAACTAATTCTTGTGTCATTATGAAATTTGTCTTCCAAATAGCAGCAAACTTCTACTACATTTATGGTAAATGGGATTTTATCTGTAATTCTTTGGAAAATATTAAACAGTAATGTAGCTCATTTCTTCCTCTTTCTGACTTAAATGTAAATTGTATGTCAATGGCAGCAAAAGGATTCTGATTACTTTTTCAAAGACTCTTTGAAAATAATTAGAATTGTGTTTCTTATACTGAATTCTAATCCTTCATGTAAAAAAAAACTAAACAAAACTTTATATGTACTTTTTCAAAGTTTTTATTTTGGTTTGGTTTATATCTTGAGTGCTGAACAAATGCTCAGAGTATGCAGTCAAAATGTATTTTGTTAGGCAGGAGTGAAGAAACACCAACCACACATACATATATGATTCTGAATGTTTTTGCTCATATTTCTTTGTGTTTATATGAACTCAAAGAAATATGAGCAAAAGAGATTTGGAATCATGATTGTGGAAAATACTACAAGTCAGATGAATCTCCATAATATAATTACCATTTGCTTTTGTTCTCACATGTTCTCCAGTGTGAAGACAGTAGTGGGATAAATGCATAGAATTATGTATTTTTAACATCCTTCACACCATGAAAAATATATTTTTCAGTCATGGTCTGAAATAGCAGTCATTCAGATGGAGAAGCCTACGATCTTTCGTGTGACTGAGACTTTGCAATCTGTTTAACATATCTGTTAATCAATCAGCTAGATTTATCTGCAAAGGCTCTTTTGCACTGTTACTGGTTAGGCTGAGTCTTGTTCTGCGCTGCTTGTCCATTGATGTTTCACACCAGGCTCAACACTTGATAAGGATTTCCCCACAGATGGTGATGCCCTTGCTCTGTGGGACAGAAATTTCTGTTTCTAAACCAGACTTGCCATTGAACCTAAAGTGTATTTCCAAAACAGAAACTAACAACTCATATACTTTAAACTTTGAGACTGTTCGGGACTGGCTTTTTTCTTCTCCTGCAGGGAAGATGAGACTCAAGCTTTCCAATACTTTAATTTGGCTTTCTTAGGAGGTAAGTGTTTCTACTTTTTGTTTGTTTGTTTGTTTGACCTCTCCAATGCCCTATGACGAGTAAATACACAAGACAGAACCTAAATTAGAGGGCAATAAAATTCCTGGATGCTTAGCAAAAAGGTAAAGAAAACTACTTGGAATATGAGGTAAGAGCTGAATAATTCTGAATGACATTTGATGACTGAATGTTTTTATGATACTGTCAAATAATGTTAAGTTAGAATGTAAAAGACCTATTGATGCTGTTTGAAAGAAAAATCTGACAAACTCTTGCAAATAATAGGTATGTTAGACTCAGAATTGGCTTGAGTTTGGCTAGAGGTAAAGGTTTTGGATAACTTTGTGAATTGCACTATTTCACTGGAGTGAAAATGAAGCATGCGAGACTGACCCAGCATATTTGATGATTAATTTTATCCTATAAAACAAGAATTTATTTGCACTGCAATAACATAGTCCTCTACTCATGACATTTGAAAACAGAATACAAGTTAAAAAGAATCACGTGCTGTTGTAAAAAAGTGCACAATAAAAGAAGTTTGTTACAGAAGAAGAAAAGTTTATTTTCCTGTATTATTAAGTATTTAGGTTTTTTCTCCCTGCAAGACACTTATATTGGTTATACAAACTGCATATCAGGTCTGCAGCATCTGTAATTTAGTGACTGCTCCTAAACTTCCTGTTTTCTATTTTTCTGTTTCAATTTCCAAATAGTTTGGTCTGTTTTCTCTATGTCTGAAGAATATGCACTGCAGCTTATACTACAATATCTCCATCTACAGAGATTGATATCAGAGTGCTGCTTAGGGACTGAGGCACACATTTTTTAATACATTTAATATAATTTATGAGACCTGATCTTCATGTTCTGTTGCAAATATTTAGTCTACAAAATAACAAAATTAGTATGAGAAAAGCTGCCCAACATAGCTTGTATGTGAAATCTTCAATTGTGTGTTAGTAAAACAAGATTAAAAAGAAGGTGCTCACCCTTTAGTCCTTTATAAACTAATTTGTGAGCGTGAGGCGCCAAAGAACAGAACAGGAGATATACATTACTATACACAAAAAAAAAATGTATTGACTTCGTAAATCCTCCCATTTGCATCTTTAGAGGTAGAAGACCTGCTTTTCATCAAGATGGTAAGAAAAAATAAAATAATGGAGCTACATCATGTCGACGATAAACTTGACAGTAATTCTCTGAACATAAATCATTGGTAAGACAAAACTAATAAAAAAGTGGCTTGGTGTGCATGTACTGGATATGTATGCCACTGTATCAAAATATTTGTTTCTTCTGTCAACATTTTCAGCCTTTAAATCTCAAAATACATTTTAGAAAAATCACAGTACTTCCCATTGTGTTATATTTTGTGTTAAACTCAACACTCACAAGATGTACTAAATTTGAGTTTGCCTGTCATTTAAGATTTTTCAATGGATTAAGTATGGAGTCGACCACTGCATAAGCATAAGCATCAGATAAATACTGAAACATTTAGCTCAGTCTGAAGTGGTGACAGAGCAAATTCACTGTCAAAGCCTCTGTTCTTCAAACCCATGCATTGCAGGATAAAAGTAGGGATAGGGATTTGTGGTTCACCCTCTTTAGTAAATATACCTGCGAACATTAATTTGTAAACATATTCAAAAATACATTTTAGGTGTGCAACTCTTGTCCTTAAAAGCCTATTCATCAACTGAACCTTGAACTTCTGTGCCTGTTTTGGTTGTTCTGGGCCTGAAGTGAGTAGCCCAGATTATCACACATTACTTACCTCAGTGCAAAACATAGATGAATCTTTTAAATCCCATACTGGAATTTTAAAAACTCTCATACAAGACATTGGCCATATAATGTATAAACAGTGCCAAATGACTTCATCATACTCAAAGTTAATTGTTGGATGCTATGTACACACCAGCAAGTATCAGTCTACATCAGGTGCCTCATTCCTACAGGAATGTATGTTTTTGAAGTCAAGATAAAAGGAGATTCATAGCACAAACATGTTTTACATTTTTCTTTCTTCATAACAAGCTAAGAAAGCTTGTGGTCTGCAAGTTCAATATTATTTGCAGTACCAAAAGCAAGATCTTTGAAAGCATTTGTATTTAAGATAAAGATAGAACCTAGTGTCAGCTCAGTTTCACTCTTGGTTTTCTTCCTCAGTTTTAAAAGAAATTTAGTGAGAATATTCAGGATCCTACAGCATATACTTTCCCTACCTCAGTTTAATTGTATTACAATGAGTGCAAGATCTCAACTGTGGAATAGGGAGCTGTGAATAGAGTTTCATTATGCTAGAAATCTTAATTTAAGCTCAGTTGCATTGTTGGTTTACCTTATCAAAATGCTCTCCAGCAAGCTGAGCTGACGAGATAATGCAGAATGCAATATTTGTTATGATCCGCCAAGTACATAAACACAGGACAAAAGTAATAACTGTCATCCCAAAATTAACATACTCTTCCCCAAAGAACTGCTGTTCATAAACAACTAATTAATTCAATAAAGGTATGGCTGGGTATATTCAATAGAGGATATTCCTTGGTTATTTTGTCCTCTTATAAAGATGGGGAGAGGAAGTAACTGCAGTGGTAGCACTTCTGAAAAATTCCTAAAATTCCTGTTTTGAAATTACTAGAATTTTATCTCTTGTATCACTTAAATCCATTTTTTTTATAAAACCTAAACTTAATTGATATAACTTCTATTCAATCTGAGCTTTATTAGCATCTCAGTCTGTTACATATTACATCATCCTAACGTAATGAATAAGACAACCATGAAACTGATAATGGCATGATCAGTCATTAAAACCAGGACATAATTTTATGGAATGTTTGGAGAACACCTTTGTTTTGCTTTGTTTTGGTTTGGTTTTTGTTTTGTTTTCCTTAATGTGCCCAAGGAGTCATTCAAGGGATCACTCACTCAGCTGGGGCACAGTATTATTCCCTCAAAGTCAGCACCATTTTGGCATTGACTTATGTGTGAGAATGACTGAATAATATCTTTATCAGTGAACTACATGAGGGGATCGAGTGCACCCTCAGTAAGTTTGCAGATGACATCAGTTTAGGTGGGAGTGTCGATCTGCTTGAAGGTAGAATGGCTCTACAGAGGGATCTGGACAGGCTGCATCAATGGGCCTGCTATGAGGTTCAACAAGGCCAAGTTCCAGGTCCTGCACTCGGGTCACAACAACCCCATGCAGCGTTACAAGCTTGGGGAATAGTGGCTGGAAAGCTGCCTGGCAGAAAAGGACCTATGGGTATTGGTCAACTGCCGGCTGAATATGAGCCAGCAGTGTGGCCAGGTGGCCAAGAAGGCCAACAGCGTCCTGGCCTGTATCAGGAATAGCGTGGTGAGTAGGACTAGGGAAGTGATCATTCCCCATACTTGGCACTGGTGAGGCCTCACCTCGAGTACTGTGTCCAGTTTTGGGCCCCTCACTACAAAAAAGACATTGAGGTGCTGCACCATGTTCAGAGAAGAGCAACAAAGCTGGTGAGGGGTCTGGAGAACAAGTCTGATAAGGAGCCTCTGAGGGAGCTGGAGTTGTTTAGCCTGGAGAAAAGGAAGCTGTTGGGAGACCTTATCTCTCTCTACAATTACCTGAGAGGAAGTTGTAGAGGGGCGTTTGTCTGTCTCTTTTCCCAAATAACAGACAATTGGAGAAAAGGAAATGGCCTCAAGTTGTGTCAGGGAAGGTTTAGATTGCATATTAGGAAAAATGTCTTGACAGAAAAGGTTATCAAGCATTGGAGCAGGCTGCCCAGGGAATTAGTTGAGTCACCATCCCTGGAAGTATTTAAAAGACATGTAGACTTGGTGCTTAGGGACACTGTTTAGTGTTGGTTTGGTAGTCTTAGGTTAATGGTTGGAGTCAGTCTTAAAGATCTTGTCCAAACTGAATGATTCTATGACCCTTACAGTACTGATAAAGCAAGGATTGTTTGTTATATAATTATGCTTTTTATACAGTAAGAATGAAAATAACTATTTAAATTCCCACTTTTAGAATTTGAAAAAAGTAACATTAAAAATATTTAATAATTTTTTCCTCTGAACAAGACACAACTGTGGTGTCAAGCTTCTATAGCTGCAGAGAGTTAAATTTGCACACATAGACTGGAATGTGAATAATTTCAGAAAGTTAGGCTGAAACTCAGTAATGTTTTCATTACGTTAGAAAAAAATCTGCTGTATTTCTATCTCTGTTCCCATGGATGATGTTTAAACTACTGTAGAGGAAGAACTTCTAAGTATAGGAGAATATCTTAAATTGAACATGATCAATTTCATGACCCCAGGCTAAAATTTCTATTAAGATAAATACATGGCCTCTTATTTTAACAACCAAAGAAAACAAAGCCAGGTATGGGTGCTGGTTTTGGAAATAAAGACATTAAGCTGAAGTCTGGACATCTTAGAAAAATGGTAGAGATCTCAACTTTTTGTTTAAATTCTCTCACAGGTGAAGAACATTTAGAATAGTAGACATACAACTAGAAAGTTGCTTTAAATGTTACTACATAGGCTAGACAGTCTTAATTTATAATTATTTGTTTATTTATTCCTGCTGAACGTGCTTTTTCTGTGGCCACATCTGTTTTACAACTGTTAAGTCATTTTGGTGGGATTCATATTTATGTATGCTGTGTATTCATATTTTATAAGCTCTATGATAGAAAGAAACAAAGAAAGAAACAAGGAAGGAAGGAAGGAATAGAAAGATGATGTTGCATGGCAAATCTTTCTAAGTCTCTTAGATGTTTTTATCTGTCTATGAAACTAGTAACTGCTGGCAAAATCAGATATTCCACATAGAACTGCAGACCTCTGAGCACCTTATTGCATTTTCACATATTGCCAGATGTCATCTGAGCCACAAAACTGTCCATATTTATACACTTACACAGAAAACTAGCATTTGTCACGTTCCGAGAGAGTGGTGTAATGCTACTGTTGTATCGTAGATTCAGAGTAATCCATAAGTACTTGCTCATGAGTGTAAGTCCTTAATCAAAACAACATAGGAAAAAAACCCCAGCCCTCAGTGACAGCAATTTGAATGTCTTTGACATGTTTTCAAAATAAAATATTTAAATATCTTTAAATGCTCATTTATACATATTTAGGACTTAGATGTACTTTCACAGATATTAAGTAAGTGGAGACATCTGTGGTTGCAACAGAGAACTAAAGAGCTCTATTACTACTACAACAACAACAAAAGACTATATTCCTATTTTTCAGACTTGAATAAATTCTCAGTGTTTTTGTTAATAAGCCATATCCTGTGCCCATTCCTGCTCTGGTGCATGTGTATGTGAAAAGTCTAGTCCAGCTAGGGAGACCTAGGAAGACTGGAAAACAACAAAAAAAAAAACCCAAACCAAAACCAACCACCACTTTATCAACTCTGAAACATCAGGAAGTATGTATGCAGGTATTCTCAAAGGCTGGTTCGATTTAGGGAGCTCATCTCAATTACACGGACAAAACAGAGAGGCAAACATTATTGGCTGCATTTGGCTTTTGCAATTCTTTAAATAACTGTATTAATCCTTTTTTTTT
>VXBH01000826.1:45533-68106 GCA_013400035.1 Rynchops niger | reverse complement strand
TTTTTTTTTTCCTTCAAATAGGACATTGGCTGGTTACAATAAATCCAGATTTTAAGTCGGTGTCAGTTTAATATCAATATTAATACTATATCCACTGGAAGACATACGTTTGGGTATTTATTCTACCTATTCTCCTAAGTAGTCTCACTGGTCAGGTACACCTTCCATTATAAATTTGCATATGCATCTTTCAAGTCAGCTATCCATGACACATTATATGAAGAGCAATCTCTTCAGGAATCCAAATTAGAAAATAGAAAATGGCGACAAGACAACAGTTGCCATGAGATTCACAGCTGTGCAGAGACAAGCAGGCTAATACCATGCAGGACTGACTATTTTCAATGTTATTGTCAGTTTCTTTTGGGGTGGGGGTGGGGGAAGTTTAAAATGTGATATTTTGGCTTTCCATACCATGAAAACAAATATTGATGCTTTCTGCATGAAACAGTACAGAAAAGTAATGAGTTTTTCTTGTTATCAAATTTCAGAAAGGTTGGAAAGGGTGACCAGCACAGTGTTACATTTGGTTTCACAATTAATGTGTAATAACTATAGTTTATTTTTATGTTTATATAAATTGTGCAGAACTTGTGTCTCTAGGAATCTGGTATCCAGTGATTAAGATAATTAGACAGTTAATTTGCTGAAATTGGGTGCTCTGATGAGATATTATGAATAGCGGGTTTTATTAAAAAAAAAAAAAATAGTAAAGCAATTAATTTTAACACGGTGGAAGAATCAAGAAACAGAAGAAGGGCTTAACAGTGACTAGTAAACAGCAGCTGCTGCTACACTGCATATACTCTTGCTTTGCATTAGCTTTCTCTTTACAGTAAATTAAATAAGACCTTTGCAACTTTGTGGATACTAATATGCAGATTTTTTTTTTTTTTTTTTTAACTTTCAATTATAAATATAAAACCTAAACCCAATGTAATAAGACAAACTTATTGTAAATTATTTCTTCCTTCATTGTTTGTGAGGAGTGTGGTACTTTAGGGTCAAATTCTTCTAATGATTGACAGTAGGGACAGGAGAAGGAAAGGACAACTAGAATGGAGAGAAATGACTGTTGATGGGAGGAAAAGAGGGAGTGCACTAAAATATTCTAGAACTTTTACAGTGATTTGATACAGTTTTTACCTCCACACCTGGACAAATTTAATTAAGGCTGTTCTTTTTATGCTTTTTGTGATTCACTTAGCCTGCTTAACTCCCATCCTTTCTCACTGCGCTGAACTTGTACTCTGAGCGCAGATTGCCATTGAAATATGTAATGTACAAGGTACTAAACTGATCCTTAGGCAGGTTTCTTCATCTAAAAGTACATAGACATTGTGAACCTATAAAGAATTTTAACTGGAATATACACAAAACACCAATTATAAGCATGCTTAAATGTGCATTTATATATAAAAATTGCCTATTAAAATTAACATTACTTCCTAAAGCATGCTTAGATGATTGCTATTATCTGTTTACTAATTTTGTCAATGAGGTGACACACAGAGGCTCACTGTGGGGAATCTTTACAATATCTTTGAAGTATTCTGTGAGTCAGAGACTCTTATTTTCTGCTTCGTGGTGTGTGGTAAGAACTACAATAACAATAATCTGGAGGTAATTACTGTCTCTAAATTACTTCAGTTGAGCTTTCTCTGCAACTTTACACATTAATTTCTCAAAAGGCAGTGCACAGAGTCTGTTTCAGGGGGGAAAAAACAACTTCTGAGAAATTAAAAGATTTTTTATTTGTTTGTTTCTCTCAGATGAAATCAATAGGCCAGACTTGTGAAGAAGTTAAGCATTTTTTGTGTGTAAAACACATATTTAGTTATTTTATGTGTGCTAAAAAGGGAGAATTCTGCATAAGGCCTGTGATGTTCCATTTGCTTGGGTAATGACCCTGTTTTATCTGTTCACAGTTGTGACAAATGCATCTGCAAAGCTCTGTAAGTGAGTGCTAACAAATCTGTTTACAAATCTGTTAGCATTTTCAAATAAGTAGTGACATATAAACAACTAGGAGGACATATCTCTCTGGTAAAGCAAGAGTACATAGAGCATACACAAATTAGAGATATGTCTAAGTAGTGATAGGAAGCTGGTATTTCCATAAACAGCAAGTATTAGTTATGGGTCTGTTCTTTTATGGCTAAGCAAGGAGCTTTTGAGAAATAGGGAAGAAACCATTTGTACTTCTCAACTCATAAAATGTGATTAAATTACAGACCAGGAATATGCTGGAGCTGAAGGATAGAATTTAATCAGATTATCAGTACTGAATGTAAGAAGAAAATCTGAAAACTAGGTAGACTCAGCAGTGATTCGCACACTTGTGGTTTTCTAAAGTCATTGTGTGAAATGAATCTGTGCAGATTAGATTTTAACATCTTTAGATTCCATTGACAAATGTGCACTTTTCTTTCTGAATGTATCATTTTGTCCATTTATTACATGGATATGAGATTCATTTTTAGTACTTGAAATACTGAGCACCTGAGTTTTGGGTACAACTGTATCTAAGTTTCATTTCTGATCAGAGAGAGCTTCAAAAGGTAATCTCCCAGAAAATCAGTTATCTGTGATTGCCCAATAAACCTTTACTCTGGAAGAAGGCTCAGTGAAGATGGGCAAGGGCAAGGTGCCCACGAAGCTCAGGGAATAATGTAGGGTGTGATGGGGAAGGGCTCCACCAGAGAATTTCAATGTATGTAGGGACATGGAAGTCCCTCCAGACAGCAAAAATCCAGTAATTTGTTGCTGGTACAGGTTTTAGCCAGGATGCACTTTTACCACAGCTGCCTCAGACCTGTTTAAACCCCTGTTGGCAGTAGGATCTTAACCATGACCTGACTTCTCCATTGCTCCACATTTTGTTGTAAGAAGACAGACTGCAATTGTCCTGAAACAAAGAAGAAGCAGTAAAGCACACCGCTAAAGTCACATGTTAATAATGTAAAAACATTATTCAACCACTTCTCTTGTATTCTGTTAATCTGTATGTATTAAGGAAAACCATTCTGCTCAGTTTCAGTTAGTACAGCAAATAACATTGCTGAGCACACCCCCTCTGCAATTGGCTAGAAATGGAGAAAAATATAGCCTTCTTCTCAGTAATGTTTTTGTCCGGAGTTGAGTGTCCCTTTGTCAAAGGAAAAAAATGTTTTACCTGTTGCTTCACCCAGTGAAGAAAGGGAGAGTGATAAAAGAGAAGGGAAAGAGTAAGAGGGAGCTTGTTAACTTTGCTGCCAACCTGTTATCTGGAGAATCTACAAATGGATAATAAAAATAAGCTTTGTGTAGCTTTTGATGAAAGTTTTAAAGACAGGGTAAGTAATTTCATAGTGGAACAAAAAATGACATACAATAAAAGCATAGGAACACCCTGATTTGCCATAGCCATTCCCTACCGACAGAGTTTACAATTGTGTCCCTAGACATTTGGCATAATTTTGGAACATACTGATATGTTTTATCAGAAATGCTGCCTCAACAGCAACCCTTATCCTGTTTTACCTATTTATGACCTTGTCCATGGACAAACTTGTCGTCCTTAAGATGGATGGAAATATTAAGGTGAAAAGGTCTATTTCAAGAATTAATAAATCCAGGTCATCATTTATTCTCATCACATGCCCCAATGGCAGAGTACAATTTAATGTTCTTATAGCTCAGCTGAAGGTATTGAAAAGTTCAGAAGATTTTTTTTTTTTTTTTTTTTTAACATTTTTGCTGTCAAACAACTATAGAATTCTAAATATTGATTTTTACTGAGGAAAAAAGCATAAGCCTTCAGTAGTCTTAGTAAAAAGATTTACTAAAATAGTACTAAAATTTAAAAGAAGAATGTTAATGAGGAATGAGATCTCTGCAAATATCAGAGTTGTAATATATGATATTATAAAAGTTAGTAAAATTATTTAGTGATGCACCGTTACAGTGCATACTCATTATACCGTGTATTTACATTCCTTCATTCCATCACTTTATCAACTGAAAAATAAACGTCAGAGCTACTGTTTCCACAAAATATTACAATAATTTTCAGTGATAAAAATAATAATTAAAAAAGTATTACAAGCTGAGCACGGGTGTCTTTCTCCTGAGAATAATCTGCATCTGTCATAGTTAGCATAAATGTACATCTTGGGCTTCAAGCTCTACAGAGCTGAAGTTGTAGTGTGTAAACTAATATTTTTCTGAACCAAATATACAAAGGCAGAGGAATGGGCAAAATAAAACTTTATGTGCAGGCACAAAATTTCTGTTACATTTAACTGAAAATCATTTTTAATGCAATAACTCATGCCTGACCATGGGGAAAGCATAATCTTTTGAAGAGTTTATCTTTGTGGGAATAAGAGTATAATGTGCTTCATAATTTAGAGTATTTCCTTCTGTTATGTGGTGACTGGATCTATCCATTCTGCCTGTACATGAATTCACACAGCAGAAGAAGCAAAAGAGGAATTAGAAGTCCATACACAGTTGAAGAGCTATGATCTCATAAGGACTGCAGATATGTGGTGGGATATGTTGCCTGACTGGGTGCTATAATGGCTGGTTATAAGCTTCTTAGGAAGCCACCTTGGGAAGATGAGGAGATGTGGCTGTCTTGACATTGCTCAATGACATAAATGAGCAGACAGGGGAGATGTTCTGCCTGACTTAGCAATTACAACCAAGGAAAAACTCATTTGGGATGTGAAGCTAGCGTGATGTGTTGAATTTTAAAATCTTTAGAGAAGTTACCAAGACAAGTAGCAGAATCACAAACAGCAGACTTCAAGGGAGGGAGATTTGGCCTTCTGCAAGAGTCTTCTTGGCAGAATCACTTGGGAGACTTTCCTGAAAGGCAAAGGGTGCAAGCAGAACTGGTTGATCCTGAAAAACAATGTCTTCAAAGCACAAGAACAGTCCATTTCAATATACAGTGTAGCCAGAGTAGCAGACGACTGGCATGGATAATGCCGTGGAAGTATAAGACCAACAAAATATTTTCCAAAAATCAGGTTTAATGGTATCACGAAAAGGTAGAACAGTCAAACTGAACAGGGATCTTATACTACAAACACTTTGGCAGACATAGCTGTTTTACAGGGGGTCCCCTAGGCAGGTTTACTGGCTGAGGTGGTCCCTAGGGCTCAGGTATCTGGGGTATGTGGCTGGAGGTTGTCTGCATACCTGACCAGCAGCTCACAAGTTTTCACCAAGCCAGACACCAAGCCCCTGTACTGTGCTGTTAGACCCGCAAGGGGGAGGGGTGCTCCTGCCACTGATAAACACATAAGTACACAGCAAAAGGAAGTATACACGAAATGGAAGTGAGAAAGATCTACCCAAGAGGACTACAGAGACAACACCTGGGAATGCGGGAATGGAATTAGGAAGTTAAATCTCACTTGGACTTGAAGCTAGCAATGAACGTGAGAGTCAACAAGAAGGACTTCTTTAAGTTCGTCAGTGAAAAAAGCCCCAACAAAAACCCCAAAGAAAAATTTGGGCCTACTACTCAATAGAGCAGGGTACCTAGTGGCAAAGGACATAGAAAAGACAAAGATACTTAGTGGTGTTTGCTTCGTTTTGTTTGTTGAAAAAACAAGAATATGACTGGCCACACTAGATTTCCCAAGGGCAAATCATACTTGATCAACCTGATTGCATTCTGTAGTGAAATAACTAGCTTGGTTAGACAAAAAAAGAATAAACAGTAGATGTTATTTACCTTGACTTTAACAAGGCTTTTTACATACTCTCCCATAGTCCCCTTAGAATCAAAATGGTTATGGGCTGAAGAAGCAGACAATAAGTTTGGTGAAAACTGACCGATTTAGCTAAATTAAACATCATCAGATGTAGAAAATCCAGCTGGGGCCTGGTTACCAGTGGCATGTCTCAGAGATCAATATTTGTCCAATACCATTCAATTTATCTATTAGCAACTGGTTGACAAGAATAGAGTGCCTTCTCGGCAGTTTTGTGAACAATACCAAATAGGGAGGAAATGGTCAATGCCCTGGACAAGGCTGCTATTTAGAGGGACCTTGAGAAGCTGCAGAAAAGGGCTGACTGTAATGTCATGAATTTCAACAAAGGCAAATGCAAAGTCTTGCATCTGGAACTAAATAATCACAGACAGCAGTTACAGGATTCAAGCTGCCTAACCAGAATGCCCTTTTGTGAACAAGAGTCATGAGTGTGTAGTGAAGGTCATCCGGATACTTGGCTATAGCCAACAGGTTGAGGGAAGTGATTTTTCTCTGCTACTGGGCAACTTTGAGATCACATATGGAGCATCATGTCCAGTTCTGTGTTCTTCAGTACTGGAAAATCAGGGCTGTAGCACAGAGCAGCTGAGGAAAAGCTGAGAAAACTGGATTTGTTCATGATGCTAAAGAAGGATCTTACTGCTGTAAAGGGAGGGTATAATGATGACGGAACCAGATGCTCCCTACTGATCCACAGGGATAGGATAAAAAACAACAGACAGAGTTTGTAACAGTGGAAATTCTGGCTCAATATAAGGAGAAAAGAATTGACCATGAGGATGGTCAAACACTGGAATAAGTTGCCCAGAGACACTATGGATCTCCATCCTTGGAGATTTTTAGAACTCAAACGGAACAGGCCCTGAGCAATCTGTTCTCAGTGGATGCACTTCGAGTAAAAAGTTGGGTCAGGTGGCTCACAAAGGTTGCTTCCAATCTCTACAATTCTATGAGTAAAGTTTAGAAAGAAAAATACATTACTTTATTATTTTTCTTAATATATGTTACTACAGCACTTGGGGAAAAATATTCCTCTGCATAAAGGTATGAAAAAAGAACAAATAGAATCCTAGGAGAAAATTATAGCTGTCTATAAAAATATGAATAAGAAAAAAAACCTACTGAAACGTTACTATTATATACCAAGATTAAGAGTTTCCTCTACTTTTTAAATTCTTTTTTTTTTCTTCAAAACAATAGCCTTTTTCAGAACACACTTTTTTATTATGTCTTTGGGAAAAACATTAAAATTGTTAATCCTTAGAAATACTAGGCCTTTGGGAAGCCCAAAACAGAATGTAAGGCAGACATTTGCATATGTCAGCTTCACTCCACAGAAAAGTAAACAAGCCACAAAACAAATAAATTAATATTCATGATCTTCCCTTATTTCCTTTTAATTACTCTTTAATGAGGATTAAAAGCTTTCAGAAACTCACTATTGAATCTTTATATTTCAACATGCAAGTTTTTTGAATGATAATAACAAGTTCAAAATATACCTATAAAGTTCAGAGGAAATAATGCCACTGTAAAGAAATTCAGTTCTTGGTTCTCAGTGAGGTTTGAATAGTTTAGTTGATACTGCACATTTAATAACTGTGACCAACAAAATTATGCAGAATTAAATACAAACAAAAAAATTCCTAGATAGGTCGTGCATTCTTCATCCTCAGAGGCTTTCAGGAGTATACTAGATATAGTCTTAAGCAACCTGGTCTGACCTCACAGCTGACTCTACTTTGTCTAGGACGTTGGACTAGACATACCTTAAGGTCCATTCCAATCTGAATTATCCTGCTATCCTAGTATCTTATGTAGACAATAGTATTTATCCTGTGTAGAATTTAACACAAATTTATTCTCGAATTTTCATTCTATCAGAACTTGCAAATTCTAGCATTTTTTAAATCCTCGGGGGAAAAAAACCCAACGCCATCACCAACAAACCCCCCTCTATATTAGAAACCTCAATTTAAAATAAATAAAATAAAATAAAATAAAATAAAATAAAATAAAATAAAATAAAATAAAATAAAATAAAATAATAAAATAAAATACCTCCCACCCATAGCCACACAAGGTTTGCTGTTTATTATTTTATTACAACAGCACCTTTATTACATAATGTATTAGACCTTCATTATTTTCACTTCACATATTAGACTTTCAAACACTGAAATTAAATATAAAAACAATTAATCATATCTGGTGAGGAAACCACATACATAAACAAAAACAAAAAGGCAAAACTGTTCACTGTATTTCTCTTGAACTATTTATCTAATGGAAGACTGCTTTAACAAGGTCATTATTTCCTCCAAGAAAATATGTCTTTTACTTTCTCTTTTCCTTAGAGGAAGATAGAGATATCTTTTTTACAGCAAATTATTAATTAATATGATTTTCCTTTGATCCTCTCTAATTAATCATATATGTATAGAAATAACGTCACTGTCCTTTATATTCAAATACATTTTTACATCTATTCCATTATGATAGTAGTTGCTGTTTTTGTGAAAACCAAAAAGTCTTACATCTCTCTGCTTTGGTGGGTAGAATGTTACAAAACACTGCTAAAAATTGCACAGCTCCAAAAGTATAATAGCATGAACAAAATTTACTTGCAACGTTGTCAAGGAACTTTTACATTTCAGTTAGATTCTTTTCTCTTTCAGGTATATAGCCACCACATGGCATCTGATGGGCTAATAGAAGCCTTAAGCAATGCAAAAAGAGGGGAGAAGTCAACGTGAGTATTATTCCACAGTATGATAAATTGTACTGAGAAATATTGAATAGTTGTAGTTACCAGAGCACAGGAGTACTATAAAATTTCTTGCTCTATTTTATGAAGCATTAAACTGTTCAAAATAACTATTGCTTCTAGATGTTGTACATAAATCAAGTCAGGCCAATGGCAGCAAAGTGATGGATATCCACCCATCTAAGGGATTTGATCATAAGACACAAGCTAAAACAGTGACAGGGCAGAGATAAATGTTTGTGTTCAGATTAACATCCCAAGGTCAGAGTGCCTAGGCATATCAATGAGGAATTTCAGCCGACACTCGAAGAATATTAATCTAGAAATGCGTAATAGCAAACTGAAGAAGAAATTGAATTTTAATGAAGTTGTCTATTTTGATTGTCTAAGAAAATATTTATAGTAAACTAATCACACAGAGGCTGAAATTTGTTCTTGTACAGGACCTGTTTCCTGAAAATATCAACCTTGTCCTGGGTTTTAATGACAATTTTATTTTTCATTTATTTACTTTTACAAGGATGTTAATAAAGCATTAAAAGAAAAACTGTAGTGTAACATCTTTATTTCTTGAATGGAAAAGTAGAATAAGACAAAATAATGTCATGACAGTCATGCACTACTAATTCTAAGATGACTGTGTGTTTATACAAAGGCTTGTTAAGGTTGTACAAGATTATTTAACATTTTCATTTGTAGAAGGTAATAACTGACTGTAATGGGAGAGACATTTCAAGAACATAGCAATTAATGCCAAAAGAACTCTTCAGCTTTCTAGAGAAGCCTGGTTGTTTTCTAGGCTGTATTAACTATATTTCCAATATATGGTATTTTGTTCACTTATGTAAGATATTGAAAATATAATTTTCACACAAAAAAAAAAAAAAACAAACATTGAAAACTAGGACAGCATACTTAAGTCTTACTTCTGATATTAGATTTTCAGCGTGTATGAGTGTAGTAGCTGTTTTAACAAAATGCTCAGCAATGCATGCTTGTCTATCTGAAATCAGGGTCAAGCTCATGGGCATATTCTTGTTCTGGTGTGGTGTTTGGGTTCTTTCTTCTTTTCTTTCTTTTTTTTTTTTTTTTTTTTTNTTTTTTTTTTTTTTCTGTGCAGTGCCCTTCCAATTTGTTTCTGTGCATTCTGTGAATTGCAGTAGCAAGAAAAAAAATCTGAAGTCATGAGTAATTCATTCAGTCTATAATAACTCTTAAGAAAATTGATTTTATGAACTGCACTATACTAGATCATTTAAACCCTGTATACTCATAACTGAAATTTACTGGATTAACAAACTTTGGGCCCTGATGCTTCTGTAAACACATGCGGAAAAGAAGTGCCAGTTTTTAAACTTCCAAAAAAGAATACTAAGCCCTTCTGTTTAAGTAATAGGTGACAGAATTATTTTAAAATCTAATTACTTATATGTATGCATGTATATATTTATATACATAAGCACATACATATATGCATCCCCTCTTTCCAGATGATTACACACTAAACGATTCTGAAATACTAATTTTTGTTCTGCCTTTGCAAAATTCAGATGAAGATAAATAAGTGATTTATTTATTGATGTCACTCTGTCATTCCTACTCTTTTTATACTCAGCAATAGTTTTGTTCCCAGTTTTCAGAGTTTTGGATCAGCTCAGGTATATCTATGATACATGTGTATAACACACACACACAAAAAACCCTATAAAATATATTAAGATGTTACATCTATTGCAAATCATATAGTGAAAGAAAGATGTATTTTGAAATAGAAAACCAAGAGAAAATATTAATTTGCTAATTTTTCTAATTAAGTAGGCATGTATTCTCAGTTACAACCAGTATTTTGGAAGGATAACATAAGAAAAATAAAGGGCTGCTGTAGAAACCAGTTCAGTCTTAAGTGATGACTCTCAGATGTTATTTAAATTTCCTAAGCTTTATATTTCATAGAACCACAGAATCATAGAATTGCCTAGGTTGGAAGGGACCTTTCAGACTATCAGGTCCAACCATCAACCTAACTCTGACAAAAACAAATCACTAAACTATATCTCTAAGCACTATGTCTACTCATCTTTTAAATACTTCCAGGGATGGTGACCCAACCACTTCCCTGGGCAGACTGTTCCAATGCTTGGTAACCCTTTCAGTGTAAAAAAATTTCCTAATATGCAATCTAAACCTTCCCTGACACAACTTGAGGCCATTTCCTCTTGTCCTATTTCCTGTTACTTGCGAGAAGAGACTGACCCCCACCTCCCTGCAACCTCCTTTCAGGTAGTAGAGAGAGAGATAAGGTCTCCCAACAGCTTCCTTTTCTCCAGGCTAAACAACTCCAGCTCCCTCAGATACTCCTCATCAGACTTGTTCTCCAGACCCCTCACCAGCTTTGTTGCTCTTCTCTGAACATGGTGCAGCACCTCAATGTCTTTTTTGTAGTGAGGGTCCCAAAACTGAACACAGTACTCAAGGTGTAACCTCACCAGTGCCAAGTATGGGGAATGATCACTTCCCTAGTCCGGCTCACCACGCTATTCCCGATACAGGCCAGGATGCTGTTGGCCTTCTTGGCCACCTGGGCACACTGCTGGCTCATATTCAGCCGGCAGTTGACCAATACCCACAGGTCCTTTTCTGCCAGGCAGCTTTCCAGCCACTCTTCCACAATCCTGTAGTGCTGCATGGGGTTGTTGTGAGACAGGTGCAGGACCCAGCACTAGGCTTTATTGAACCTTATACCATTGGCTTCAGGCCATTGATGCAGCCTGTAGAGATCCCTCTGCAAAGTCTTTCTACCCTCAAGCAGGTTGACACTCCCACCCAACTTGGTGTCATCTCCAAACTTACTGAGGGTGCAACTCAATCCCCTCATCCATATCATTGATAAAGATACTAAAGAGAACCAGCCCCAGTACCAAGCCTTGTGGAACACCACTTGTGACTGGCCACCAACTGGATTTAACTCCATTCACCACCACTCTCTGGGTGCGGCTCTCAAGCCAGTTTTTTACCCAGCAGAGTATTCCCATCCAAGCCAATGGCAGCCAGTTTCTCCAGATGCTGTGGGAAACTATCAAAGGCCTTACTAAAGTCCAAGTAAACAACATCCACAGCCTTTCCTTCATCCACCAAGTGGATCACTTTGTCATAGAAAGAGATCAGGTTCGTCAAGCAGGACCTGCTTTTCATGAACCCATGCTGATTGGGCCCAATTTCCTGTTTGTCCTTCATGTGCTGCATAATGGCACTCAGGGTGATCTGTTCCATAACCTTCCCAGGCACTGAGGTCAGGCTTACAGGCCTGTAGTTCCCTGGTCATCCTTCCAGCCATTCTTGTTGATGTATGTCACATTTTTCTAGTCACCAATCAATTGGGACCTCCCCAGTTTGCCAGGACTACTGGTAAATGATGGAAAGTGGCACGGTGAGCACTTCTGCCAGCTCCTTCAGTACTCTCAGGTGTATCCCATCCATCCCCGTAGACTTGTTTACGTCCAGGTGTTAGAGCAGATCCCTCACCATCTCCCTTTGGATTATGGGGGCTTCATTCTGCTCCCCACCCCTATCTAATAGCTCAGGAGTGTGGGGACTTGGGGAACAACAGACTCTACTACTAAAGACTGAGGCAAAGAAGGCATTAAGTACCTCAGCCTTCTCCTCATCCTTTGTCACTATGTTACTGCCTTCATCCGATAAAGGATGGAGATTTTCCTGAGTCCTCGTTTTGTTACCAATGAATTTATAGAAACTTTGCTTATTGTTCTTAACATCCAAAGCCAGGTTAAGTTCTAGTTGGGCTTTGGCTTTTCTAATTTTCTCCATACATAGCCTTATAACATCTTTGTATCCTTCCTGAGTGGCCTGCCCCTTTTTCCAAAGGCCATAAACTCTCCTTTTTTCCCTGAGTTGTATCCATATGTCTCTGTTCAGCCAGGCTGTTCCTTTCCCCTGACAGCTCATTTTATGGAACATGGAGACACCCTGCTCCTTCACTTTTAAGACTTCCTTCTTGAAAAACATCCAGCCTTCCTGGACTCCTTTGCCCTTCAGTACTTCCTCCCAAGGGACTCTGTCAAGCAAGCTCCTGAAAAGACCAAAGTCTACCCTCTGGAAGTCCATGGTAGCAGTTCTGCTGACCACCCTCCTTGCTTCTCTGAGAATCTAAATATCTATCATTTCATGGTCACTATGCCCAAGATGGCCTCCACCTGTCACATCCCCCACAAGTACTTCTCCATTTACAAACAACAGATCCAGTAGGGATCCTTCCCTAGTCAGTTCCCTCACCAGCTGTGTCAGGAAGTTATCCCCAACACATTCCAAGAACCACCTAGACTGTTACCTCTCAGCTGTATTGTGTTCCCACCTGATATCTGATGGGTTGAAGTCTCCCACCAGGACCAGGATAAGGGCCAGTGATTGTGAGATTTCTCACAGCTGCCTGTAGAATATTTCATCTACAATTTCTGTTTAAGAAAAAAAGTCTTAAACAGCAAATTTATTCAGAACATTGTCCATATAAATCTTTTAAATTTAGAAAACAAACAACCCTCCACCATACTGAACAGCTTTTTAAGCATGAGCCTACAACAAAAAGGGAAGACGTATAGTTAAGCAAAATTGATCTGAAAGCATCATAACTCCTCATTATTCTTTAAGAATATTTTTCTTCCTTCTTCATTTTAACTGTGCAAAAGGAAAAAAAAAAAAAAGTATACTTTGAGTTGTAGGTTGATTAGTTAATTTGGCTCCACATCCTTAGAGAACTGAAGCAGTTGTAGATAAAATCTCTGGAACCCTTTGCAGGCCAATTTTGATGCATTAAATCAGTGCAAGAAAAAACAGAAAATAATTATTAATAATTAACTGTGAAAAATAAATGCAGAGAAAAATGTTAACATCATTGCAATCTTCATGTCTTCCATTCCATTGTGATTCTGAAAGTATTTCTGAACATTTAGGAACTGCAAAAGAACATGCTGTTCAAAGTTATAAGGAGGGGAAATTGGGTAGAAAACTTGTTTCTAAAAAAAGGATCGACATGACTTTGTCTTCAGGGAGATCAATGAAATAATGCACTGTATTTAAATGTTTCATCCAAGAAAAAGAGAACAATATTAATTATAGCCTTTAGCTCTTTTCATGGTAATCCTTTGGTAATTATAGTTCAAGAAAAAGAACAGAAGTAATTTAAAGATGTATTTCTTCATAAGATATCCAATTTTATTTTTTTTTCTTAGAAAAATGTACATTTCAAAGGAGGACTTTGTCTTAAATTTGATATGCGTTGTTTGCACAGAAGTAATAAAATAAACTGTAAAGACATTTCTTTAGTGTATATTATATGTACAATTTCATCCATGGTGGTAAACTAACTTATTGATGGTATGTTAAATGACACCAACTTTCCTCAGGGACAAGGGGGCAGAACAGAGCTGACAGATCTTCAAGGATGCTTTCCATAGAGCACAAGAGCTCTTAATCCCTAGGTGTAAGAAATCAAGTAAGAAAGGGAGGAGACCAGCATGGCTGAGCTGGGACCTGCTGGTCAAACTAAAAGGCAAAAAGGAACTCCACAGGCAGTTCAACCAGCACCAGGTGTCCTGGAAAGAGTATAGGGATGCTGCCTGGGTATGTAGGGATGAGGTCAGGAAGGCCAAGGAGCAGCTGGAGCTGAACTTGTCAAGGGATGCTAAGAACAAGAAGAAGGGCTTCTACAGGTATGACAACCAGAAAAAGAAGGTCAAAGAAAGCGTGTCCTCCCTGGTGACTGAGAATGGCAAACTGGTAACAACAGACGAGGAGAAGGCTGAGGTTCTGAACAATTTTTTTTTGCCTCAGTCTTTACTGCCATCCTCTTTCCTCACACCTCCCGGTCTGAAGGACCACAAGATGGGGACCTGTGGGACAAAGTCCCTCCCACTATAAATGAAGACAAGGTTCGTGACCACCTGAGGAACCTGAATATACACAAGTCTATGGGACCTGTTGAGATGCACCCCAGAGTCCTGAGGGAATTGGCTGAGGTAGTTGCCAAGACACTCTACATGATATTTGAAAAGTCATGGCTGTCAGGTGAAGTCCCTGGTGACTGGAAAAAGGGGAACATCGTACCCATTTTTAAAAAAGGTAGAAAGGAGGACCCTGGGAACTACCGTCCTCTCAGCCTCACCTCTGTGCCTGGGAAGATCATGGAACAGTTCCTCCTAGAAGCTATGCTAAGGCACATGAAAGACATAGAGGTGATTTGAGACAGCCAGCGTGTCTTCACCAGGGGCAAGTCCTACCTGACCAACCTAGTGGCTTTCTACAATGGAGTGACTGCATCAGTGGACAAGGGGAGAGCTATGGATATCATCTATCTGGACTTCTGCCAGGTCTTTGACATGGTCCCCCACAACATCCTTCTCTCTAAGTTGGAGAGAGCCGGATTTGATGGGTGGAGTGTTCAGTGGATAAGGAACTGGCTGGATGGCCGCATCCAGAGGGTGGTGGTCCATGGCTTGATGTCCAGATGGAGAGAGGTGACAAGTGATGTCCCTCAGGGTTCCATACTGGGCCCAGTTCAACATCTTCCTCAATGACATAGGCAGCAGGATCAAGTGCACCCTCAGCAAGTTTGACAACACTAAGCTGAGTGGTGCAGTCGATGTGCCAGAGGGACAGGATGTCATCCAGAGGGACCTGGATGAGCTAGAGACGTGGGCCCGAGCAAACCTCATGAAGTTCAACAAGGCCAAGTGCAAGGTCCTACACTTGTGTCGGGACAATCCTCGTTATCAATACAGTCCTTCTTATGTTGGGGGCTCATGAGCTGAATGCAGTACTCCGGATGCGGTGCCACAAGAGTGGAGCAGAAGGGCAGAATCACTTCCCTAGGCCTGCTGGACACACTTCTTTTGATGCACCCCAGGATAGGGTTGGCTTTCAGGATTGCAAGTGCACATTGCCGGCTCATGTTGAGCTTCTCATCCACCAACACCCCCAAGTCCCTCTCCTCAGGGCTGCTCTCAATCCTTTACCCACCCAGCCTGTATTTGTGCTTGAGATTACCATGACCCAGGTGCAGGACCTTGCACTTGGCCTGGTTGAACTTCATCACTCTGCTCATCACTAGTCACCACTTGGACATCAAGCTGTATACTGCAACTTTTTGAGAGTGACCATCCAGACAATTCCTCATTCACTGGGTGGTCCATTCATCAAATCCATATCTCTCCAATTGAGAGACCAGGATGTCATGCAGGACAGTGTCAAATACTTTGAACAAGTCCAGGTAGATGAGGTCAGTTGCTCTTCTCTTATTTACCAATGCTGTAACGCCGTCGTAGAAGGCCATCAAAGTTTTCAGATATGATTTGCCTTTACTGAAGCCATGTTGTCTGTTACTGATCACCTCCTTATATTTTATGTGCCTTAGTATAGTTTTGAGGAGGATTTGCTCCATGATTTTGCCCAGCACAGAGGTGAGACTGAGTGGCCTGTAGTTCCCTGGGTCTTCCTTTTTCCCCTTTTTGAAAATGGGCGTTATGTTTCCCCTTTGAAGTCAGCAGGAACTTCACCAGACTTTCATGACTTCTTAAATATGATGGATAGTGACTTAGCCACTTCATCTGCAGGTTCTCTTGGGAGCCACAGATGTACCTCATTAGGCACATGGATTTGTGCACCTTCAGGTTCCTCAGGTGGTGTTGAACCTGATCTCCTACAGTGGGTGGTACTTTATTCTCCCAGGCCCTGTATTTGTCTTCTGTGACTTGAGTGGTGTGTCTAGAGCACTTGTTGGTGAAGATTGAGGTAAAAAAATTATTATCTCAGCTTTCTTCATATCCCAGGTAACCAGGTCTCCCGTTTCCTTCTGCAGAGGGCCCATGATTTCCCAAGTCTCCTTTTATCACTGACATATCTGTAGAAGCTTTTCTTGTTGCCTTTGATATCCCTGGACAGATTTAACTCTATCTGGACTTCATCTTTTCTAACCTAATCACTGGCTGCTCAGAAAATTGCTCTTTATTCCTCCCAGGTTACCTGTCTTTGCTTCCACCCTCTCTAGGCTTCCTTTTTCTTTTTAAGTTTCTCCAGGAGCAAGTTGTTCATCCATGNAAAATGGGCGTTATGTTTCCCCTTTGAAGTCAGCAGGAACTTCACCAGACTTTCATGACTTCTTAAATATGATGGATAGTGACTTAGCCACTTCATCTGCAGGTTCTCTTGGGAGCCACAGATGTACCTCATTAGGCACATGGATTTGTGCACCTTCAGGTTCCTCAGGTGGTGTTGAACCTGATCTCCTACAGTGGGTGGTACTTTATTCTCCCAGGCCCTGTATTTGTCTTCTGTGACTTGAGTGGTGTGTCTAGAGCACTTGTTGGTGAAGATTGAGGTAAAAAAATTATTATCTCAGCTTTCTTCATATCCCAGGTAACCAGGTCTCCCGTTTCCTTCTGCAGAGGGCCCATGATTTCCCAAGTCTCCTTTTATCACTGACATATCTGTAGAAGCTTTTCTTGTTGCCTTTGATATCCCTGGACAGATTTAACTCTATCTGGACTTCATCTTTTCTAACCTAATCACTGGCTGCTCAGAAAATTGCTCTTTATTCCTCCCAGGTTACCTGTCTTTGCTTCCACCCTCTCTAGGCTTCCTTTTTCTTTTTAAGTTTCTCCAGGAGCAAGTTGTTCATCCATGCAGGCCTCCTGGCATTTTTATCTGACTTATTCTTGGTTGGGATGCATCGCTCCTGAGCTTGGAGGTGATCCTTGAATATTAAGCAGCTTTCATGGGCCCCTCTTCCCCCCAGGGCTTTATCCCAAGTTACTCTACCAAGCAGAACTCCTGCAGTTCAGGGTAGTGATCTTGCTGTGTACCCTCCTTGCTGCCCTAAGGATCTTGAACTCCACTGTTTCATGGTCACTGCAGCCAAGGCAGCTCTTGCGTTTCACATTCCTCAACAGCCTCTCCTTGTTAATCTCTTGGTTGGATCCTCAACCATTCCCAAGCAGAGGTCTGTGCACTCCAGCTGGTCATTGACACAGAGGGCGACGCTCTCTCCTCATCTCCCCTGCCTGTCCTTCCTAAGAGCCTGTATCCTTCCATTCCAACACTCCAGTCACAGAAGCCATCCCACCATGTCTCTGTGATGCCCATAAGATCATAGCCCTTTAGATGTGCACATGTCTCTAACTCCTCATGTTTATTCCCCATGCTACATGCCTTTGCATAGAGGCATCTAAGTTGGGCCCGCTTCCTGGATGGAGTGGCTGGAATTCCTTTGTGATGCACTCCGGGTGCTCTCTTCCTGACCTGTGATCCTTCTCCAGGCTCTGGTCATCTAATGTTGGCACTGGCATCAAACTGGTAAGAATGAGACGGATTGAAGTTCCCTCCCCCAGCTACTTTAGTTTAAAGCCCTCTTCACCAGATTGGCAAGACTATGACTAAAGATACTCTTCCCCTTCTGTGACAAATGGACCCCATCAGGCTCCAGTAGACCTGGTTTCTCAAAGTGAGTCCCATGGTCCAAGTAGCTGAACCCCTGGCTGTGGCACCAGTCCTGTAACCATTTGCTGACTCAACAGATGCAACTGGCCCTTTCAAATCCTTTCCCTTTGACGAGGAGGACTGATGAAAGAACTACCTATGTTTCAGAGTCCTTTATTGCTGCTCACAGGGTTCTGTATTCCTTCTTGGTACTCCTCATACTGCTTCTGGTGATATCACTGGTACCCTGGTGAAACCACAGCAGTGGATAATAGTCAATGCACTGTACAAGGTTTGGTAGTCTCTTGGTGACATTCCAGATACAAGCCCCTGGTAAGCAGCACCTTCTCTAGAGAATTCTCCAGATGTAATTAGTTGTCTAACCTAAAATAGCAGTCTAGGCTTTCACAGTCAACTGTGGGAAATGCATGCTTTCAAAAGACTATTAACCTGTTTTGTTGTTGAAAAGACCCCACACCTTTTCACACCTGGGGCCTCACATTTGTGCTTAAACAGTGACCTGCTTTCAAAAAAATAAATAGAGTATCCTTCCACCCCGTTCACTCACAGCTGATTCTTAACCTATTATATCAACCTACGCTGAAAGAATTCTCCTGGCTTCCAAAGTCCACATTTTATCAGTCTAGGATTCAGGCACATCATCTTCTAGATATGAAATCTAACCACTATATCAGAATTATTCAGAATATTTAATTAAGATCTGTATTACATATGTTTGCGGGTTTATGTTGGATGTGCCAGGAGGATTAGATGGCATGTAAGTGTGCATCTTGGTTTGCTTTTGGCAACACGCATGCCTAAGGTATGCTTAAATTGAATTTAGGTCACCTAGATTTATCCTGTGATACCTTCACACAGACTTTTTTCAAATGCATTAAAATTCTTGGGTTTAGTTTAGTGGTTTCATTTTAAAAAGTAAAATAATTCAGAAGTCTGTTTGGTGGAGGATTTTTTCTTCTTTCTTTTTTATCGAGCTTTCCATTTTTTTTTTTTTTTTTCCTTCCAGGAAGAAGAGGAAATAAATAAGAACTACAAAAATGAATGGGTAAACAATATTTCTTCCTTTTATTTATTTTTCACTTAGTGAAAAGGACATTTTAAATGCGTTTTCTTACCATTTAAAAAAAAAATATTTTTATGTGAGAATAAACCATCATTTGGACAACTTTTAAAATTTTTTTTTCAAGCTTAAAAAGTCGCATTTTTAGTTTTTATTACCCGCTTTGAATATGTCCCACTTTTGAATGTATATTTCCACTTAGTGATCTGAAAGAAGTAATTTTCAGGGGTGGATGAAAAATAGCTTTTTCTCACATAATTTCTGAGAATTCTGAACATATTCTTTAGTGATGCTGAATCAGAGTGAAAATGTTCAAAATATGATGATGCCTTAAGGATAAAAATTGAACTGAATAAATTGAATTGTTTTATTAATTTATTTTGGTTATTTTATTTTGATTAAGATGAAATTTTTCCTTCTAGGAAAATGAATTTTAAAACTATTTGGGAACAGAATCACATTACTTTTACTTTAAGAAAAATATAAATTGATATTCTGACAATTATAAAACTCAGTTTTCCCAATTGAAGAAAAGAAATAGGACTGAAAATTGACCCAAACTAACATTTTCCTGTTCTCACATGTTGCTGCAACATTTTGTTGCATGCAGATACATTTTCCAGACAAATATATTTCAACAGTACTTGGAGCACTTATTCTAAAAATGTTATTTACTAATGAAATCATATCTAA
Source organism: Rynchops niger (assembly GCA_013400035.1). Lineage (NCBI taxonomy): Eukaryota > Metazoa > Chordata > Aves > Charadriiformes > Laridae > Rynchops > Rynchops niger. The sequence continues at coordinate 48,308 of VXBH01000826.1, read as the reverse complement.
AGAATAGATTTTTGAGGCAGAACAGTTTTTTCCTAGCTTTTGTAGCACCACAGCGTATGATATGAAAGTACATCCCTAAGAGAATGATTTTGTTTTACATTAATCTGTGAGATGTTCAGGGGCTTCCTTACAGACAAGTTTTTCCCTTTCCCCCTAGAATTGTAGTCAATGCATTTTTCACTAGGTTCATTTATATTGTTAATGGTTCAAGGAGCATTTTGAGTAGGTAGGTATTGAATTATGAGACAAACTTAAAGCCTTGGAGTTTCTCTGTTCAGATAGGCATTGATGGAACTCTATTTTTATATGCTATTTGTATACTTGCAACCAAGCTTCAAAGCCAGTGAGCCTGAAATGTGGCTTCCTGCCCAAGGTATTCATGAAGATATTGCCACAGCACTTGAACTGTGTAGTGCAAACCATGAACTACTGTAAATTGAGACTGTGGAAGGAATGTGTGAGATATCTGTAGTCTATTTTTTTTTTTTTTTTTCCACCACCATTAACATGGTATTGACTTGTGTTGCAGCCTTTTTATAGTGGAAAAATATCTCTACTTCTTTACCAGCTCTCAGAGAAGTTCTCTAACAGAACCTGAAGAAAAGGAGGGTAGGGAAAAGCTAGAGTTGTTAGCTTCTATTACTGTATTTTTAAATTTTTAATAAGGAGAGCTGCATCTTCTCTGAATCTGTCCTTAGTTTTCCCTTAATCAGTGATTTTGACTATTAAGTTTGACTAAGAGTTCCTTATTTTGTTTCACGTTGCTACAAATAGTCTTTATTTTCAGATACATAAAACTATCCCTAAAAATTCCTCTATATCCTTCAAAGTAAAGAGATACTTTATGAAAATCCTTTAACCACAGCACTTGTATCTGAGCTCGTCACACGACTTCTCATTTTACATAATGGTCATAAACTCTCATGTCCAGACCATGACTCATCTCATCTGCAGTAGACACCTCTATCTGGTCAGACTAACCTTAATGTAGTGGACCATATTTCTTCCCATTGCTTATAAAAATAGCAATATAGAAATGGAGACTAGTTCAAATGTAGATATCTATATGTGGTCAAAAGAATTATCATTCTGCATTATTTGGAAACAGGCAAGTGTGTTGTTCGGCATTTAACTTTTCAATCCCTCAGAAGTGAATACATTTCTGGAAACAGTATTGTATTAGAAAATACTCTTCAAAAATATTAAGTGCAGTTTTCTGCATACAAGTGATTATACAAAGAGTGTAGTATTTGTATTTGTAGTATATTGTAGTATTTGAGATACGTTAGACAGTCCTGTATAGAACTGTATGCAATAATACAGGCAGAGCGTAGTGAAGATTAGTTCCTGGATTGTGGTTCTGATATTGGAATTCAGACTCTCTCAAATTCAGGAAGAAAAAAAGTTTTCAGTTGTGCTGAGCTAGGATATTATTCATAAAATTACTACTATCTCCCACTTACCAATGAACTGAAGAAAAATCATTTTACCTGTTTGCACAATTGCACTCCTGAGTTTTGCAACCTGTAATTGTTATAGTCTTGAGTCATTTAGTCTTTCTGGCAAGCTATCTCTTCTTTGAACAACGATGTAAAAAGTATGTCTGAATTTATACCTTGCTTATGAAAGAAATCTTCAGTATGAAAATAAAATGTTAAGAGGCTTGATTTTATAAAGAGGATTATGCTTTCAGTGATATACTTGCAGTGTGAAAAAAGGCTGATGATGAGATGAACATCAAGAACAGATGAGAAACAGAAAAGAAACGATTAAGAACTAGGCAGAAATTTATTTTAATTCACAAATGTTTCACTGTTATTTAAATAGTTGTCCACAGGGCAGCAGCTAATGAAAAATAAATTGCCAAAAAAATGTTTCAGTTTTACCAGTCTTTGCATTTTTCACCACTTTATTTGAAAGTCTCAGCTTGGGTGCAAACTGACTATAAAGAATACGTAAAAATCAGAAAACAAGTTTAAAATTGGTGAAGGCAACATATAACGTTATCTTCTTTTTTGTTTCTCAACTGTTAAGTGGAACAATATGTTAAACACTTCTTTTTTGTACTAAAGGCACGCTGGAACTCAAATGAAAATACTATGTACAACAAAATAGCAATAATGCTTTATAAATAATCTCAATCTTATTTTAATTTTAGTTATTTAGTGATTGTTTGGTATTTGGAAAGGCTATGTTTAAACAAGTTTATCTCAGTAAAACAAATAAACAAGAAAATAAACCCCTGCTTTTTGTTGAAAATGTCATTACACTGGAACAAGCATAATGAGTTGATGTGAATACATTTATTATTACTGTCCCCAAGATTTCCCTAGACTTTCACAGTACCCTCCTACAATGCATTGAGCCATGTCTCAGGCATTTGGCAAAAGTTTAAATGCATGCTACTGCTATCTGTAACGTTCCAGGAAGTGCTTGGAAATGAGAGGTAACATAGAATCATAGAATTGCTGAGGTTGGAAGGGATCTTTAAGATCATCAAGTCCAACCATTAACCTACCCTGACAAAAGCCACTTCTAAACCATGTCCCTAAGTACCCCATCTACCCTTTTTTTAAACACCTCCAGGGATGGTGAATCCACAACCTCCCTGAGCAGCCTATTCCAATGTTTAATAACACTCTCAGTGAAAAATGTTTCCTAATATCCAATCTAAACCTCCCCTGACATAACTTGAACCCATTTCCTCTCGTCCTATCACCTGTCACCAAGGAGAAGAGGTCAGTCCCCATCTCTCTACAACCTCCTTTCAGGTAG
>VXBH01000826.1:19853-31286 GCA_013400035.1 Rynchops niger | reverse complement strand
AAAAAAAAAAAGTGCAAGTAAAATACACATGGATCTAAAATCTAAGAAATACAAAGTAAAGAGAAATGTTCCAGCTTCAGGATTACTATGAGTCTGACCCCATATTAGCTTTACATTGTAAATCACGGAAGGAGAGGACTTAATTCAGAACAAATATATAAATCAATTAAGTCCAGCACTCATTAATCCTATTAGAAAAAAGTAGTTTAATAAGCACTTTAAGGTTTTCTGTTTCTTTTAAATCCTTAGGAAACTTTAATATTCATTTCTATATGCGATGCAAAGCCCCAGAATTTGTCTGTTGACATATGTCCATGTGTCTGTGTATCTGCCTGATTATGAAAAGTAATTGAGAGTTCTCCTTAGTTGGAATCTGAATAGAATGCCTTCAGAGCATCCTCATTCATAAATGTTTCAGCAATTTTGCTTTGTCTTAGTATTACTATGAGTATTAGTACTACTATGATTATTATTTACAAAGCTGGGAGAGAGTAAAATGGTATTTTTTGAATATGTAGCATGTAGAGGTAGGGACTGATAATATTTCTAGCAGTATTACTGATTTCCAGGTGAGTCAGTTCTGCAAGCATCAAGCTCCTAACACAGACAATGATTCTGTCATCTGTATCAAATATACACAGTTGATTTAGTTGTTGGGGTTTTTTTACAGCTTTTAAGGTTGGGGGTTTTTTTAGCTTTTACAACTTTTAAAGTTTAAAAAAAGTTTAAAAGTCTACAACTTTTCAAGCCTCTAAAATGGTGAACAGTGTATCATTTTCCACTATTCAGTAACTCAAAAGTGGGATAATATAATTATTCTCAAAAAAATCAAGAGTAGCAAAACAGAACTAAACATACATTTACAAAAACATTTCATTTAGACCATGAGTGTTCAAGGAAGAAAATAAAAAGGTGTGATGCTATGAAAACATGAGATTACAACAGAAATTATAATAATTATTTCTTTTTATCATTTAAATATCTGATAATGGAGATTTTTCTCAAAGATAAAAGAATGTTCTCCTTAATTAAATATTGAAAAGGTCAATATATTTTAGGCTAACTTTGGTGACTATCTGTGGATATCTATTTAAGTGAAAATATATGGTTTGTCTTGGTCAGCTTCTTTTATTTTTTCCACTACTGCTTATTTTCCCTAAAAAATCACAAGTGGCAGCACTATCCCTTTTCACTAGATCATTAGATTAGTATGGAGATGGCTTTCTCATTCAAAAGATGAGAAGGTGGTGATATTGCTTTGAGAATTTCACAATGATAGGAAGATGAAGTTTTTGACAATAAGAAGAGCTATACCTTCTAATTACAGAGAAATAATACAAATAATAATGGTGGTATTTTGGTCCTTCCTTTCAGATAAGCACAAAATTGCAAGAGAGGCATTTGATATATGAATTGTAGAATTGTAGAATACCAGGTTGTAGAATACTCAGGAATCATCTGGTACAACCTTTCTTGGCAAAACATGGTCTTGATAAGATGGCCCAGCAGCCTGTCCAGCTGAATCTTAAAAATGTCCAATGTTGGGGAACTCAATATACAGCTATTATTTCTTATGATCACAATGATGATAAATATTTAGTATGTATGCCATGAAGTTATTCAAAATCCCTGATTCAAGAAGTTATGCAAACCGAAGCAGAACAAAAGGTATAGTACAAACCTTGCTATAAGTATGCTGCTGGGTTTAGCACTTTTTAATAATTTTTGCTTAGTCAACCTTGTTTCAAACTTCCAATTTCTACTACAGGAAACATAGCAGAAAATAAATAGTGTTGTGACTCATCTGAGAAATCACTTCCTAGTTATTTACCTTCAAAATTTAACAGATGATTCAGGTTGGGATTAATTTTGAACCTATGTTTAGAGATCTAAGAGTTAGTCTTCAGATTCTGAGCAAGGATCACTTTGTAATCAATGAAGAGAAAATAAACATCTCCAGAAGAAAATGCACTTTGTTACAAGACAGGCATCTACCATAAATTAGACAAGTGTCTTCTGGAGATATTTATTTCTCTCCTTTGGCCATAATGAGACCTTAGGATAACTTAGATGGCAGCCAGTAGAGATCTAAATTTAGATGAAATTTCTGTGCCTTATTGCATGTCAGTAAGTTTAAAAGGTTCTTTTCCATGAAATTCAACTAACTATAAAGCCCATTTCAAGGAACAAAATGCATCTACTCTTTGGTACTTAATCATCTTTGTCAGGGCTAATAAATTAAACATATCCAGGACCATTTTCTGACATTGAAGCCAGCTGCCACAGAAAGGTTTGTGCCCGTACTGTTGAACTCTGCTGCTCTCCAAATGAGTGAACCCACAACCGCCCAATGGGGACTGGACTCTTGCCTATACAGCGGTACAGAGTGCCAGCTGGTCCAAGTCAGACTGTGCCTGGGATTGTTCCCACAAGTTATCTTGATAAGCAATCAGTCCCAGAGCTTGGGAACGCTCCGTGACACTTAATTTATGAATTTATTAAAACCTTCTTGTCTGCCAATGAATTTAACTGAGGGGGTATAAAATACAAAATTACAGCTAGATTAACAGATTGCATTACTGATGAGCATTATTGTGTTTGTTAACCATGAAACTATTAAGTTTTCAATAAGTGAAATACGTTTTCACCTTAAGTGAAATGGACAACACAAAGTGAAATGGATATGTGTTTGTAAGAATAGCAACAAACAAATGGTTTCTTAGAACACACTTCAATGGTTTTCAGATGCTTAAAAGGATCCTTGAAGTACTGTGCAGTTATATCCATTCAGTACTTCAGAGTAAAGTGAAATGTTAACACCACATTCCTTTTCATCCTCTCATCTAGGATTTTAGATCATAAAGAAAACAGTTTCAAAATGGATCTTTTTGTTCATACACTACATAAGAATTATATATGCTAATGTGACCTTATATTAGCATTTTAAATCCTGTTTTAGTGCCATGCAGAACTAATTTTGAGGACAGCAAACAGGAAATTGCTGGTTTCTGGCCAAGGAAAAGAGTGTCATGGATAAGTTAGAGAACAGTGAAAATGGGAAGTAAAACTGGCCAATATTGGGGTCTACTTACAGGCCCTATGAATCAGTAGTTGTGTCTGCTACTTGAAAGAAGCAACCTAGTGCTAGAATATACAAGAAACCAATTACTGTATAACTTTGTATTTGAATGTCATTACATCTCAATTATATCTTAAAGACATTGGATGAATATCTGAACATTCAATCAGTAAGTAAAATTTAGGGTACACTCATATGTATATAATTTATAATTGATTTTTTTTTTTTTTTTTTTTCCTTTTAATTTGAACCAGACACATTTCTTACTGATGTGCTTTTGGGACTTTTTCATGGAAAATTTAATTTGAGCAGCTCTGCTCTATGATGTTTTAATGTGTTATGAAATACTTTCAAATATCTTTGGTGGAAGAACTAGAAAGAGCCACTGAAGAAGCCACCACTGATGTTTGTGTTAGAACCATTCTGTGCTGTAGAATCTTGGGCCAAACTCTGGTAGAGGGAAGAAAAGCTAATTCTGTAAATGCAGCTGTCAGAGGGTTTGCTTCTGAAATTCAATTACAAACATCAGAACGGTCTCTTTAGTGTTTTCATATTTAAAGGGTAACAGTTGTAAATGTCAAATATCTTCAGTAAACACTCTTATTCAATAAACTTCAGTAAAGACATAAGGCCAAATTATTCTCCAAATGACAAAAAAATTATTGTATTACAGAACTTAGGTCAAAAATAATTTGTAAAAGACACGCATTTTGGGGAGGAGACAAATGTGTTATCAGCTACTTTACATTATTTTTATGACTGTACTGGGTTTGTGTACTAAGTGCTTTTAAGACGCTTTTATGGTTTAATCTAGCCCATTTGTTTAATCTTCATTCCACGGTTCTCCTTTGTCATCATGCCTTTCATTTTTTTTTTTTCAATCTAACAAGTTCCCTTAGTCTAATTAAAGTTCTTGACATATTCAGCAAGTAGAAATATTTGGATTTGGATACCCAAATACTCATGAATACCGACTAATGTAATATGAAGTAAAAGGAGTTAAATTAATCTATTTGTGCATCTGTGTTTAAATTTTACTTTGTTTTCCATCACACACATTTTTTTTTAGTGTCCTTAATAGGAAGGGATAACTTGAAAGATGTTTCAAAAACACTGTTTTATTTTTTAAAGAAGTCTGTTTCTGCATAAAGTAGAAGCCAGAAACAAAAAATAAGCAATGAAATAAAATCGCTAATGTCATGTATCAACAGCCACTCCATGACATGCAATGAAATCCTATTCTCTTTGTCCATTTAGAATCTAAAACTGGTTCTACACTGAAACTGCTAAGTGTTTTTATATGTCAAAATGAAAACCAGGATCTGCAGTATGTGCAGTAGCTCTGCAAGGCTTCATAGGTTTCATACGTGAGGGGTATGGGGGGGAAACAGAGTTAGAGCCTTTTAAGAATGCCAGTAGTGTAATCAGGCAATGAGATCAAGCTGAAGCCAGTGCTGCTACTTCCGCACTGGTGCTGCCACCAGAATTCATATCTCATATTTGTATTTCATAGCATATTTTCTTTTCCTCCACAGACAGATTAACTAACTAATCTATCTATTATTCTATCATTCTATCTATATCTATATATCTTTTTCTAAATACAAACACATGTATACACATGCCAGGTTTTTTAGAACTGATATGTTTGTAAAGGCAAAAAAACCCAAATTAGTAGGAGTTAAGAAAACCCAAGAAGTCTTTAAGCTTCCTACTCTTTTCTGTAAGAACAAAATTAAACTATAACAGTTGACACACATAATAGATTCATATATATAAAAATAAATGCATATATAGATATCTTTAAGTTGCAAAAATTAAGAAAATTAAGAAATGTCACTGTTTTACATTTAGTTTCTTACTTTCAGGATAGTGCTAAGACAGAGACAGATCCAAACTCGGCACAGCAAATCTTTGTTAACCTACAATAATAATAACATTGCAGAAAGTAATGTCTGTAAAAGCTTGTTTAAAATTCCAGCAAGGCTGATACCCAATTAACAGCAAAACCTGCATGAACTATGACAGCAAGGATATTCCATTTTGTGAAGAATCAATTATTAAAAGAGAAATCTATATAGGAAATATTGTAAAAGGTTCTCCCTGTACTCTTTTCATCAGACTTCAAAGGAACTTTTCTCAAATGCATTAAGAATAGACTATAATTCAAAGGTTGCATTTATGTTGTGATATTAGCTGCATAAGCAGCAGAACTGAAATATGCACACTGTAGAGAGTGTAGCTTTTGTTTCTTCTGAAGAGAAGCGATAATTTCAGAAACAGAAGTTTTCCATGGACTTTTAAATTTCAAAAGGAAAAGAAGCATATGCTGTATTTTCTGGAATGATCTGAAATAAGTCAAAGAAATTAGTATAATCCGAGTCAAATAAAAGTGACTAAGTCAGTATGATTTTGGTAAAGATTAAAGATTGGATAAAGAAAATAATACTAAGTGATGAGAAGGATGTTTCTGGAACAGGTTGCCCAGGGAAGTTGTAGGTGCCCCATCCGTGGAAGTGTTCAAGGCCAGGCTGGATGAGGCTTTGAGCAGCCTGGTCTAGTGGGAGGCGCCCCTGCCCATGGCAGGGGGGTTGGAACCAGATAATCTTTAAGGTCCCTTCCAACCTGAACCGTTCCATAATTCTATGATTCTGCACTATGCATGGGTGGAACTAATAATGGAAAGCCATGGCTAGCTCTACTATCTGCAGTCCAAGAAGAAAGTATTAGTTGCAGCAGACTCAAAGAAGACCGAAGGAACTATTCCTAACTTTAAAAACATTCTAAATAGTTTAAAACACCACATAGTAAATAATTTTAGTGTAAAAAAAAAATAAAATGTTAGGGTATATTTTAATCAGCATATACAAAGAATGAACTAATGATAACAAAAAAGTTTCAAGTAGAAGGAAAGAGCAAAATTACATCTACTGAGATGACCAGTAGATAGCAGAAATAATCAGGTGGACTTTCTATTACTGACATACTTGGGACAAACTTGGATATTTTTCCAATAATATGTTCTAGTTGAATTACAAATTAGCAAAGAGAAACCTTACATTTTTTATCATATTGAAGAATTTCTTTTGTTTTTCGTATAAGACCATACTATGCTGACAGTTCTTGACAAACCAGTAGTCATCAGAAAATTAGAATATCTTTACAAAATTCTCATTCTATTCCCCCCCCCCCCGCAAAGGGTATATGTGAAAGATCAGTGACCTATAAAATGTCAGCTATTTGTCTTTAAAACAGCTGAGGTGAGGTAGTACAATAAATATTAGTGATACAGTCTTAGGAATGTGGTCCTGTGATACAATCTTTCACAGATTCTTGACATTTCTTTTACACATATGGATATCCCAACCCAGAGAAAGCTGATAGTGAATTGACGATATTTATTTTAAAGTCTCTGAACCATCTTTACCCTCTAATGTAGTAAGAACAGTTTTGTTTATTTTGTGTGGGGTTTTTGTTGTTTGTTTGTTTGTTTGTTTGGTCTGTTTTTAAAAATATAGGTAAGTCTAAACTTTGCCATATGCATTCTCACTCTATACAGTTAAATAATTATCTATAATGCAGCATAATTTGTAACATTTTTCAGCAACTGCAATGCAGTTTAAATGCTTATTTACCTATCATCATGCTGGTTGTCTATTTATGGATACATAAAGTAATTTCTGGAGTTGGAGAAGGTGTTAAAGCACTGAGCTTGTCTACTTTATATGTGAAAATACCCTGGAGGCATAACTGTGAACAATGACAAACAAATGAAAGGAGGTTTTAAAGTATATAAAATATAAAGGGAAGGGAAGGGAAGGGAAGGGAAGGGAAGGAAGTGTAATAGAATGCAATAGTATGNTTCACAGTTTTAGCAGACTCTAGAAAAGAAAAAGGAAGGGAAGGGAAGGGAAGGGAAGGGAAGGGAAGGGAAGGGAAAGAAGTTTTATAACCTTCAATAGAAAGGGTATGATAATGTATTTGAAAGAGGTATTTTTTTAAAAAAAAGCTACTCAAATACTCTGACTTTAAATACAAGTTACTGTATTCTCTGCTGCACAGTGGGAAAAAAAAACAATGGGTCAGATTTGTGTGGGACAAAAAGGAAAAAAAAGGAAGAGCAGAGTTCAAGAAACATTTGATCCTGCAAAGATTTGTAAACATTTGGAATAACCATTGAAGCATAATAATGGAGTCAATAGCATTGGGGCTGTTGCAGCAATTAGATGGCATCCTAGGAGACATGCAATGTGATGGGTTGAGTGATCCTTAGTTATTTCACCAATATCTCTGTCTTTTATGTTTGTTTTTTCCCCCCTTGGCTGTGCAGGGCAATACTTTTCTTTCCATCTGTTACAAATTGTTCAGGGTATTGCACAGTAAATTAGGGATTTACAGGTTCATCTAGAAAAGTTCATTACAGAGATATTTCTTTTTTTTTTTTTTTTTTATTAGCAATTAGCCTAATAAGCCANTTTTTTTATTTTTAAGAAAAGAAAAAATGAAGGAAAAAAAAACAGTAAACCAGAATTTCTTAAGGTAAATTTAAAAGAAAAAAAATATTTTGCATACTGTGAAAATACTATACTTGGTCTTTCTCTGTAAGAAAATAAAATGAAGCAATTTGGAAAAGTAACAGGCTTTCCATTCAATCTACCCATTACTACTAATCTGTATGTTGATACACATCTATCTGTGAAAAAGGGAACCACCTTAATGGTATTACTCATTTATGCCAGTTCCAGAGAAAATAATGAGATGATTCATGTAATTAACATCTGCAGAGTTTGGCTTATGTGTTATAAATAATAATGGTATTTGGAATGCTTAGTACGTACTCAATTATAATGAATACTTCATAATCCTTACAGCTCCGTTGGTGTAAATACTTAATGCTTTGCTAAAACTCCTAATGATTTAAATCATTTTTGCTTCAATCTTTGTGTTGACCCCTATAAGGGGTTACTTTCTCCCAAGCTGTAGTACAGTACTGTATCTTTGGAGGTGTTGTGGTTTAGGCTGGGCTGACCACTAAAGGAAAGACAGGTTAATTTTTAGGTTAAAAAGGAAGTCAGTGAACTGCAGCTGGGATGTAACTCAGGTCATCTATCTTCTTCACAGTTATATTCTGTTCTTAAAATTCAGAAGACAAGCAATATGCAAAGTAATTTTCATTTTTCTGGGCAACTCAGCCAACTCCATGTTTTTTTTTCAAAGAAACCTTTGAAAAATTTGACCTGCTGGAAAAAAAAAAAAGTATTTCAAAAATCCTTTTTGCAGTGCTACCTCTCTCCTTAATCAACATAACAAATCTGGAAAGAAAAAAAAAAAAAAAAAGAAACAAACAAAAGCTGCTGCATAGAATCAAAACTGTCGATGTTCCTTTGGAAACTAAGTAAAACACCTGAAGAATCTGGGCCTAAGGAATAGAGTGGATGCAAATTGAGGTGGTTTAGAAACAGATTTGTCAGGCATGAGGGAGGTCTAGAAAAAGGGACTGCACTGACGGTAGAGGAGTAATGAAAGAGGTTTTGAGACTGCTCCTTTTGGCGACACTAAACCATTCAGTGTTTTTTGTGGCACCATCAAACTACACTTTCAGGATGTGAGTGATTAAAGAGCACCCATTGAATGAGGTCAGACACTGGCTGCAGATCTTCCACGCTGCTTGCTTCAGGCCATTTCAGTTAAGTCTTTCCAAGATAATGACTGGACATAGCTTGGAGCATGAGTCCCTTCAGTTATAGCTCCCAGAAGAGAACAGGATGCTGCTGCAACAGGACTGACCCTTCATTCCCTACACAGTTCTCTAACATTAATGCAAAAATGCTTTGCACTTTCACATACCCTCACATTCTCTGAAGTCATACGCTAAGACATGCAAGATATACTGTCTTCTTTAGAAGCACTGCTCAACACATACAACCAAATCCTAACATTTCAGATATTTTGGCCTGAAAAACTTTAAAAATAACAGTTATGACTGAGTATTTGTGGTCCAAACAGTAATGGAATCTGGCAACTCATTATAAAAGCTTTATTGAGGCAGTAAAAAAAAAATGAGCAACAACATGCCCATATAGGAATTCACCTGATCACCAGTAGCAAACACAGGATCTTAAGTGATGCTATGGCTCTGTCAGAGACATTTAGTATCCAGGTCATCTGTCAGCAACAGCCAATCATACAAATGCCTCTTGAATGCAGGTATGAATTGTGTTGTCCCTTGACGCCACCAGTGTTATTTGAGAGAATCACACCTTACATGAATAATATGGATGGCATCCTGCCTGTGCTGCTGGTATAGAATCATACAGTAGAATCATAGAATTGTTTAAGTTAGAAAAGATCTTTAAGACTGACTCCAACCATCAGCCTAACACTGCCAAGTCCACCACTAAAAAATGTCCCTAACCACCAAGTCTACTTGTCTTTTAAATACCTCTAGGGATGGTGATTTAACCACTTCCTTGGGCAGCCTGTTCCAATGCTTGACAACCCTTTCTGTCAAGACATTTTCCCTAATATCCAATCTAAACATCCCTTTGCACAACTCAAGAATGTTTCCTCTTGACCTATCACTTGTTATTTGGGAGAAGAGACTGGCCCCCTCCTCTCTACAACCTCCTTTCAGGTAGTTGTAGAGAGCGATAAGGTCTCCCCTCAGCCTCCTTTTCTCCAGATTAAAAAACCCCAGTTCCTTCAGCTGGTCCTCATAAGACTTGTTTTCCAGAGCCCTCACCATCTTTGTTGCCCTTCTCAGGACACGCTCCAGAATCTCAATGTCTTTCTTGTAGTGAGGGGCCCAAAACTGAGCACAATACTCGAAGTGGGGCATCACCAGTGACAAATACAAGGGGATGATGACTTCCCAAGTCCTGCTGGCCACACTATTTCTGATACAAGCTATGACGCTTTCGGCTGCCTTGGCCACCTGAGCACACTGCTGGCTCATAATCAGACAGCTATCGACCAGCATCCCCATGTCTTTTTCTGACGGGCAGCTTTCAAGTCACTCTTCCCCAGGTATCAGTAAAGGGTCAGAGTATCAGGAGGCAGGGCGTTGGCAGTCTGTCTACAACAAAGATGTTGATCAAGGGGCAGGATATTAAGAGGCAGAGAGTCAGTACTGCATGAACTGAGATGAAATTTGGACCAACATCAAAATATTATGGATACATTCAATCAGCTATAAAAGGAATGAGTTCCACCTAGTCTCAGCTTGAGTCTACTTGTGCAACTTTTATCTGGAGACAAGGAGTGGCACCTGCCTCTGTTTTATTTAGCAATATAAAATACAGGCATAGCATAGTATAGACATAGCCTCAGGTTTAAACTTTATCTCAGTAATCAAAGTAGAAACTTTAACTGTTATGTAGCTCAGGTATTGCCAAACTCATCAGGTTATGGCTACGGGCTACAGCTTACATCTATCTTAATTTCTCATGCTAGAAAATGTCTATCTTATATTAATAATTAAATAGTAACTGCCTGCAAGAAAAAAAATCCTTCATATACCCAAGAAAAGAATTGTAACTGTCAAAGGTAGAATTCTGAATAATGACTCTTTTTTGTGGGTATGACAACCACCTCTTGTCTCCTTTCACAGGACTGTTTCATTTAATGTAAGTGGGAATTAAACTTCTAAATCATATAGGTAGCTTATGAAAAAGTGTAACATCAAACAAGCTGCCTGAGCCCAATACAATGATTAACCTTGTGGTAGCTACTTGTATACTTGAAAGTTACATTGAAAATAACATCAGGAAAGAGAAATGACAAACAGCTCTATTACAAGTCGAAGAGAATCTTTTATTCTTATTTGAACACTGCTGACAGCATGAGCTATAAAGAAAATAAGAACTGTGTTGTAGAAAGCATTTTTTATTCTGTTTTCATTTTTCATTGAATAGTTTAAAATACGTTTCCATCTCACGTAGTGTGACCAAAAAAAATTCTTCTGGATTTAAGAATCACTTCCTTGTTGTTAAGCTCAGTTAAACCAGTTCTTCTGAAAAGCCATCACAGTATATCAGTTATACCATCTGCACAAACATAGTTATTATCAAAATGTTTGTCTTACAGGAAGAATGAAAGACCACTAAAAAAAATGACACTGAATGAATTAATTAACAATCTGCAGAACAGGATAGGCATCTGGATTGGGAAAAGCGGTACATACTAGCACAGACTTAACTATTGACAATTAAAGAAACAAGAAATCAGTCCAACTGCCTCTTAGTGGTTTCTCACTCTGTATAATTAAGGTGTGGATCTCCTTGTCACAAGGCATTGTGGTTCTTAAAAATGTATGGGGGAAATAATTCCCTTGATGGCCATTAAAAAAAAAAAAA
>VXBH01000826.1:8072-19845 GCA_013400035.1 Rynchops niger | reverse complement strand
AAAAAAAAAAAAAGTAACTTCAGGCTCTGGAATTTGCAGATTGCTGGAGGCTGGCAAAATAGTCTGGGAAAATATCACTGCATATGCGTCCTATTACTGTGCTGCTTCACATTAATCCCCTTTTAGCTACTGTTGAAAACAGAATGCTGTGCTGATGGGCCTCTGGGCTGACATCCTGCATAGCTTGGTCATTTATCTTTTCATTTGCAATTGACCTTTTTTTTCTGTATCTGAGATATCTGTAGAAACAAGTAGTTTTCTGACAATGTATGCCTGTAGAGTCTGAAGACATCAAGGCAGACTAAAGCTACACTGTTTTCTATTAGAGGATTATAGTTCCTTCCTCTTGAAGATTTTTCAAGTTGTCAGCCTAGCCTTCTGCTTGGAAAATCTCTTGTATGTTACATTAATTGCCTACATTAGCTTATGAAGTTTTGGTTTTAATCTCAGAAAGGCAGATGTATTGTTGCTGAAATCAGTCACGCCATTCTATGTTGAACAGCAACAGTCTTGACAAAGAACAAAAGAATTTCGAAGAGGAACAGGCTTGAGCTGGCTTGAGTACCCATGTACTCCTTCCTGGCAACTGGGGATGCCCAACGTTGTGCTAGTGAGCATATCATGGAGACCAGTAATAAGGATCCTATTGTTTGGCAGAGGGGTTGGACTAGATGATGTCTGAAGGTCCCTTCCAACCCCTACCATTCTATGACTCTGTGACTGTGATGGAATGGTGTATTGCAATTGCTGTATTTTGCTAAGTGTAGCATACATTTGATTGTGTTATGCAGTATATTTTGTATCACTCTGCTAAATAAGAAATCCCATGTAACATCAACTATTTTTAAAATAAGTAAATTTGACGTTAAGTAGTACACCCTCTATGCATGAAGTATATGAAAGTACCTGGTCAGAGAGTTTTTGACTCTGACAGGGATGCTGAGGTCTTCTACTATTTTTTCATAGAAAATTACTTTCCTGGGGCATGGTAATCAGTAATAGTAAAAAAAAAAAAAAAAAAAAAAAAAAAAAAAAAAAAAAAAAAAAAAAAAGGACCATTCATGTGTATCTGTTTCTATATATAATTATATATGTGTTTACACATATATATGTACACAATTTTGTGTGCAATATGTAGTGTAGAGAGGATGAACTAATTCAGACAGCTCTGTAAGAAGAGTCTGGATTTCTGACTTACTCAGAGTCTCCGGGCAAAAAAATCAATATCTATACTTGGTGTCTTGTTTACTGTCATTTCTGTTCATAATGCTGCTTTATCTAATCATCGTGTGGTAAAGAAAAGTCTATGAGTGATTACAAGATAATGAGATACTGCAAGAGCATCACAGAACTAATGACATTAATATTACCTTTTAATTTGTCAAATATTGACATTAAAAGACTATTTTGCAAAATTGGTTGAAAGTTTACAGGGAAAAATCAGTAATACCCTGTTAATAAAAAATGGTGATTGTAAACACTATTTCTGGCACTTTGTCACTTACAGAATCTTTATTTGAGTTCTGTTTTGTTTTTTTTTTTTTGTTTTTTTTTTTTTTACTTTTAAGAATAACAACAAAAAACCTTTTTAAGATCACCATGTTCAATTACTGTTTCATTTAACAAAAATTGCCCAGCATCAGTAACTTGTCAAACTAATTTATATTTCTTTATACTGAACTGCATTTACCCTCTGTTGTCCCAATTACATAAGTAGTCTAAAAGCTTTTGAATCTAGTTTAATGGTTACTACAGTTTGCTATGGTTTCAAATTTATTGCTAATTTGAACACTGTTTTCACTACCATTTCCCAAGCTCTCTATGGGGTCTGTAAAGCTACATCACCTGTTAACAAAGTTTGGGTTTTTTTTGTTTTTTATTTTTACCACAGGGTGGCAAAGCAGCTTGACACTGAAGCAAAGACCTCTAGGGAAATAAAGTTGTAGGATAATTTTGTTTGGAAGGGACATCTGGACATCCACTAGTCCAGTCCATGCTCAGATCATGGTCAACTAGAGCAGGTTGCTCACAACTGTGTCTGATTGGAGTTTGAGTATCACCAAGGATGAATGCCACAACATCTCTGGTAAACCTTTTCTAAGTTATGGCTATGTCATATTGAAAATGTTTCTCCTTTTATCTGTATTTCGTGTGTGTATCCAGAAATATGTATCCAGAAATGTTCAGTTGCCTTTCTGTTCTTTTCTGTCAAGTTTCACCAAAATGACTCTTGTTTGTGAGAAAAAAAAAAAAAAGGAGTGGAATAGGAACAACAAAATTAAAGGAAAGCTAGACTGGGACTGAAAGATAAACTGGATTATAGAACAGTTGGCTGGATTTGAAGAATTGTAATTTCTTTTGTTAAAAGATTAACTCTTTGATACAGCTGCATCCTCAAGCATAATTTTGTAATGATCCTTCACAACATTGGAATTAAGTATGATGGTTTATAACAGATATTCCCAAAAAATTGCTTAATAGACAGAATAAAATGGGAGACAAATAATAACATATTTCCATAATACAATTTTCTTTGCAATATATGCAGCAATTAAAAAGTGACTTTACAAGTCATATTGTTGTGGCCCAGTATATTTCAGTAGTCCAGAGGCTGTGTTTGCAGGTTGCTGATGCACATTTTAAAGTCCCAGAAAACCTGAAACCCAGAAAACTAATGCAAAGTTACTCTTTAAAAAAAATTTAAAAAATCATCATTACAACTCACATTTTTGTATAGCTGATTTTTTTATTTGTTGAAATAAAATAGTAACCTGGGTTAACAAACGTACTTGAATGAAAACCTCAGACCTGTAGGTTTGCCTATACTTTGTCATCCCTTTTTTGCATTCTTACTTTAACCAAGGGTTTAGATTTGGTAAATCCATGGTGTAGCCAACAAAAAAATGCAAGTAGCTCACAGCATTTCCAGAGAGAGGCTTTACAATGTTTAGAGCAAAATGTAGTGAATTAGACATTATTCACTGATTAAGTTGAAACTTTATAGAGCTGCTGAAAATTAAATGTAGCCTCAGATTCAAACCTAAGTGTCCACAAACTTTGTGTCCATATATAGGTGAAGTGCTAAGAAAAAGGCTATTCACAATTATAAAATTCTGTATGTATTAACATTTTATCAGGATATATTTTATCTATCATATGCATTATGACACAAATACTATAAGTTTGTGCTTAAATAAGTAGTAGAAATAGGAAGTACCACCGTAAATCAGCAAAAGCATACATGGAGTCTTATTCAGCCTATCAGTATACACCTATCAGAACACAGAGTCCTGATTCCTTCATCAGGAAACAAGAATTTTTGCAACAACAAAATAAAGTATCTGAATGAACCTTCCAGTGTTTATCACTTAAGAATAAGCAAAACAAACACTCGTTACTAATTACTCAGCTTTCAAATAATGATTTTATTTTTTTTTAACCTCTTCCCCCCTCACTGCAAGGCATGAAATATAAGACATACTAACAGAGAATTATCCTAATAGGTTCTAATAAAGTAAAAATCAGTGCATCACAATGCACAACTCTTCCTAAACACAGGTTCTATAATTTTTTATTGAAACATACAAATGCAGATTTTGTCTTTCTACATCAGTATTCTGCCTTCTGTAGTAATCTGTCAGAGGTGAACAAAAAGGATGAAATATCTCATATTGCAAAGGATGTTTGAATTATGAAAATCTTTTAATAATCCTGTGATTTCCTTTTACTTATACAGGTATTAAAACTTTTAGTTTACACTTCCAATTTATGGAAAGAGACAAAATTATGTTCTTCATCTCTGAACTATATATGCCATTTCTTTTCTACAAGCAATACTCAAGTTGCAATGACAACGCAAATCCACTAAGGAATAATAGCTTTCTTTTCTGAAATACTGTTTGTGAGTTATGCTTATTCAGTTCTGTATTTAAGAACACTTTAACAATTTATTCTGAGTAGAGGAAAATGTGATTATTCCCAGAATTAATTCAGACATATATTCTATATTTCTACAGAGGCAGAATTTCTCTACAAACAAGCTACGTAAAACCAATTTTTAATCAGTTTTGCAAATTGGCTTCTACAGTAAATTCAGAGTTCTTTTGACCTATTAACGTCTTGATTGCTTTATCTGATTGAAAACAAATAAATTGGATAATATATAAATATTTGTTTATGAGTTTGATCGTCTTGCTGTTCTTTGGTTGGTGTAGTCAGGGTTTATATGTAGAAAGTGCCTTTGCATTTCTATCTCCTTAGTTTCTCATATCTAATTTTTCTGTTTGCACCTTTTTTTTTAACTCTATTTCCAACATACACAGAGAACTTCATGATAAGTATTTAAATAATTCTGAGATATACTTCTGTGTACACTACAGATGTTTTTAAAATGAATATGATTATGTTGGAGATGTGACTATAATGTTCAAATCTACCTCTATTTCCTCAGGAAGTAAAAGCTGCAAAACAGAATTCTATTTTTATGTTATGCAGTAAAGACATATGGATTCTTCGTCACTAAGATTCTGTCACTAAAACATCTTAAAAGGGGCTTTTTATTGAGTGTGCTGTCTAAATCAGCTTTCCCATCAATTTTGCAGCCATTTGTAGTCAAAAATAATGATCGTCTCAGCTCATAGGTTTCAAAGTAATATATTAGAAAATCAAAGTAAAAGTGCACTGAATGGAAACTGCATTGAACTTCAGAAAGCAATATTGATAGTTTTTTTCCTGCTGAGGCAATTATAGTGAACAGCAAAAACTGGTTTTGATGCTATTAGCTGTTGACAATTTAATTATTCTAAGGAATTTCTTAAGAAGTTCCTTCAAAGTATTAATGTGTTGCACAAAGTTGAGTTGCTTTTTTTAACAAGAAATTATAAATTGCTACTAGATTGCATTTAAAATGTAATATGTATGAAAGCTTTAAAACTAGAGATATTTTCTCTCTGAAGGGAACTGAATGAAATAGGTCAATTTTTTTTTCTCTATATGTATAAAATTCAGAAAATAAAGAAAGGTTCTATCTTCTTTCCTATCTATTTCCCCTGCATTTAAGGAGTCAGTATAGGCAACATTTTATTTCTTCAATGAAAAATACTAGCAATGGACCTTTTAAAATCCGAATTCAAGCTATATTCGCCATGATAAAGGAGTGAGAAAATCAGATATATAAAGAGGAAATCATAAAACAGAAAACAAAAAGTTAGAAATGGTGGAAAGATGGACCCAGAAGGATTAAAGTGATGTAGCGAAATTACAAGAAGCAACTAACCTGACATTACAAACTGCTTGGACTCTTTTTTGGAAGCATGTTACTTCTCCTCAGAACAATTGGTGTACTTGATCTTGTTTAATGATAACTGAAAGAAGAGCAGCAGAAACAATGTATTTTCAACTCTAAATTGGAAATATAAAATTAGAAATACAATCTTTCTCATCCCCAGTGATGAGGAAAATATTTTTTCCCAATATCTGCTAGATAGTTTACCTAAAGTATATTAAAAAACCCAAGAGAGTGTGAATTTCTTAATGGGGAAAAATACATTTGAAATAATTCTGTCCTATTTAACAAAGGTCTCCATTGTAGTTTCTGCTTCCCAGTGAATGTTTCTTTAGATCTCTCTCAGTCTGAATTTAATTCAGTGTTGACTACATATTCCTACTATGGCATTCCTGTGAACGTGTCTCCAGAATGCATAACAAAAATAGGTGATAGAGCAGTTTACCCACTACTGTTGACCATAAAACTTAGGATGACTGGATGAATCTCTAAGAGCTTGCCCTGCATACTGAAGAAGGATACTACAATCAAGGACTTCTGTGGCACCAATCACAGAATCACAAAATCACAGAATGGCAAGGGTTGGAAGGCACCTCTGGAGATCATCTAGTCGAACCACCCTACCAAAGCAGGTTCACCCAGAGCAGGTCGCACAGGAACACATCCAGGCAGGTTTTGAATGTCTCCAGAGATGGAGACTCCACCACCCCTCTGGGCAGCTTGTTCCAGTGCTCTGCCACCCTCAAAGTAAAGAAGTTCTTCCTCATGTTGAGATGGAACTTCCTATTTGTAACTTGCAATTATCCTTTACTTTGTAGGAAAAGAACAAAGGGAACAATTACATAATGGAATTATTTTCTTATCCTCTGTCAGTTAAGTAATGTAAGACTGGATTAGTTGCAAACTAATTGTTGAGGTATTGTTTCAGAACAGATCTTCATTCATTGGTGAAAGGATATTCACCTCATATTGTTATGCCTATGTTTTGCACCATATGAAGGCTGGCTTGAAAAACTACAGAATGGTGAAGAGACCAGATAGCACACAATTTAATTGTTCTTTCTATCTCTGACATTTCATCTAGATAGGTAGGAGATCACTGTCAAGATCTTTTGGCCTTTGGATGTATAATTTGTTGAACAGCAGCCAAATATCCTTCTTTGGCTGACAATTTAAACCAGTTATGTAAAAAACAAAACAAAACAAAACAACAATTATTTGTTTGGTTTTTTTTTCTTTTTCATTCCCCTAAACTAACTATAAAAAATATTCTTCTCATGGGTTGGCTTGGGTAAGTATTGAATATGATCACATCGTATAAAGGGGTAACTGAGGGGATGCCACCTTTGTTAAAGCTGTCAGAAAATACTAAGTGTCCTTTTAGGGTAAGATGTGGAAGATTCCCTAGTGGTCTGTCAAAAAGGATCTGCATTTAAATAAATAAAAAAGTTAATAATCAAAGTATTGACCTGGTAATGATACAACAATGATTATTTCCTGTTGTGTTTTGTTTTTCATCTTCTACTTGTTTCACTGTTTAATTTCACCTACAGCTATCACAAACAGAAATATTGCATAAATCATTGCCTAGAAAATTAACCTGTACTTGCATAGAATCATAGAAACATAGAATCTCATTGGTTGGAAAGGACCTTTGAGATCAGCGAGTCCAACCATACACACATAAAAAAAAAACCCTACAATCTCTGCCACAAGAGCATGCCCTGAATTGCCACATCTAGACATTTCTTAAACACCTCTAGGGATGGTGACTCAACCACCTCCCTGGGCAGGCTGTTCCAGTGCCTGACCACTCTTTCAGTAAAGCCATTCCTCCTAATATCTAACCTAAACCTCCCCTGCTGCAGCTTCAGATCATTTCCTCTGGTCCTGTCATTATTCACCTGGGAGAAGAGGCCAACACCCATCTCTCTCCAACCTCCTTTCAGGTAGTTGTAGAGGGCAATGAGGTCTCCCCGCAGTCTCCTCTTCTTCAAACTAAACATGCCCAGCTCCCTCAGCCTCTCCTCAGATGACCTGGTCTCCAGACCCCTCACCAGCCTGGTAGCTCTCCCCTGGACACGCTCCAGCACTTCAATGTCCCTCTTGTACAGAGGGGCCCAGAACTGAACACAGGACTCGAGGTGAGGCCTCACCAGTGCCGAGTACAGAGGCACGATCACTTCCTGCTCCTGCTGGCCACACTATTCCCGATACAAGCCAGAATGCTGTTGGCCTTCTTGGCCACCTGGGCACACTGCTGGCTCATGTTAAGCTGGCCGTCCACCAGCACCCCCAGGTCCTTTTCTGCCGGGCAGCTTTCCAGCCACTCTTCCCAAAGCCTGTAGCATTGCTTGGGGTTGTTGTCAGCGAAATGCAGGACCCGGCACTTGGCCTCATTAAACCTCATACAGTTGGCCTTGGCCCATCGATCCAGCCTGTCCAGGTCCCTCTGTAGAGCCTTCCTACCCTCAAGCAGATCAACACTCCCACCTAGTTTGGTGTCATCTGCAAACTTACTGAGGGTGCACTCAATCCCCTCATCCAGATCATCGATAAAGATATTAAACAAAACCAGCCCCAAAACTGAGCCCTGAGGGACACCACTGGTGACCAGCCTCCAAGAGGATTTCACCCCATCAATCACAACTCTCTGGGCACGGCCATCCAGCCAGTTTTTAACCTAGCAAAGAGTACACTTGTCTATGCCATGATTCGCCAACTTCTCCAGGAGAATGCTCTGGGGGACAGTGTCAAAGGCCTTACCAAAGTCCAGATAGACAACGTCCACAGCCTTCCACAGCATAGAACTTCATCAATGAAATGAAGCAAAAGGTACTTAAAAGAACAGAAGACAGTTATGTGATTTGAAATTTTCAGTCACTTCAGTTCTGAAATATGGAAAAGTTGGAAGAAACTCCAGGTAAGCATTGATTGCATATATTCCTATGTTGAAGACCTTGCCAAAAATTTCCCCTCAGAAGTCAGCATGTAATTGCAGGAATGGTCTCAGAAGCTCACAAAATTATTTAGTGTCCTGTTCAACAGTGAAATATAATTATAGAAATGTCTTTGACTGATTCAGTTGTAAACTGGTAACCTCTACTAGTTATTCCACACCAGAAGTGAAATGGTATAAAAATGGCGTCTTACTGAATCATATCTCCTGTGATGCTTCCCCCTTGCTCCCAAGCCATAAAAATTTGCACTGTATTTTTTTTCATTTAAGCGTACACCTTCATCTGAAAGATCTCGTTGCCCAGCCTAACCATTTGTTGTCAGGATTTCTGCTTTCAAAACATGCATGTCTTCAGTGATAATTTAAGCAGGTTAGCTAAACAATCTAGTAAGTAATGGAAGGTTATGCTTTTATGTGTAATGATAACTTAAATCTTTCTGAAATTAGTAGTGTCTTTCATTACAGTAAATAGGAATTCAACATTGCCACTGTTAGGAAAACAGGCAAAAAGTAATGTTAATATTCACAACATCAATCTGTGATTCTGTTGATTATTGGAAAATAGAAATATGTGTTCCAGGCTTGGCATGGTGAAAGAGTTTTATTAAACGTACAAATGAACTAGTGAAACATAAATACTACAGTGATAAAAGGTATTCTGCTAGGTGCTCCCCTAATTTAAAATTTCTTGCTCCTGTGTACCATCTATTGTAAAAAAAGAGATCTAAGACCTTGAGTCAGCTGTTGTCTAGGTAAAGACAGACACAAATTCAAAGGCACTCTATATATATGCATTTTGTCCCCAGATAACAAGCCTTAGAAAAGACATTTCCTCTCTTCCTAGAGCATTGGGGAAAGCCTCATAGGTTCGCAGGAACTAAAGATAATAATGCTTTAGTCACTAACAGAAAACACTTAAAAATCCAATTTCTTCTCTGCTATTTTTTTCTTGTATTTATTCAGTACTTATTTAAGGAGAGAGAAGAATTTGCTTCGATAATAATTGTTTTCACATTGACTGCTAAATTTACCAAATTGTTTCAGTAAATATAGATAGCAATTTATATGTATCTGTTAAGCTGCAAGTTATAGTAAATTTTAAATCTAAGTTCTTTTAGCAAGGGAGGTTCATAGTAGCTGAATTTTCTTTTACCTTATCGTTGTCATAAATATAAACTTTACTGGAGGTGAAGAAAATGTGCTAATTAACCTTTCCTTAAACTAAAATCTAGATTTATGAAGGCATTAGTGTTGTTATGTTATGCAGATCCACCAGGGAGAGCAAGAGCTAAAAAAATTGAAAACTGCCGTGGAACTCTTAGTATTAATTTCAGACCATACCTGTATCTGTGTGAATAGTGGCAAAGAAACTTTAAAGTACATTGGTCATCTGCTTTAAGATTCAGGTTTGTTCATGCATTAATTTTTTTATAGTCCAGCTAAATGAGTGTTTTGCTCTCCAGGCTGAACAGTCCCAGCTCTCTCAGCCTTTCCTCATAGGAGAGATGCTCTAGTCCTTTCACCATCATCATGGCCTTTTGCTGGAATCTCTCCCTTACAGCCACGTCTCTCTTGTACTGGGGAGCCCAGAACTGAACACAGTACTACAGGTGTGGCTTCACTAGTGCTGAATAGAGGGAAAGGATCACCTCCCTCGACCTGCTTTGTCTAATACAGCCCAGGATACCATTAGCCTTCTTTGTGGAAAGGGTACATTGCTGGATCCTGTTCAATTTGGTTTCCACTAGGACCGCCAGGACCTTTTCTGCCAAGCAGCTTTCCAGCTTGAGTGGCCCACAGACTGTATCTGTTCCTCCCAAGTGCAATTCTCCTTGTTGAACTTCATAAGGTTCCTGACAGCCCATTTCTCCAGCCTGTCAAGGTCCCTCTGGATGACAGCATGACCCTCTGGCATGTCAGCCACTCTTCCCAGTTTTGTGTCATCATCAAACTTTCTGAGGGTACACTCTGCCCCATCATCCAAATCATTAACAAAGATGTTGAACAGGATTGGACCCAGTATTGACCCCTGGGATACACTGTTACTCACTGGCTTCCAACTAGACCTTGTGCCACTGATTGCCACCCTCTGGGGCTGGTGATTCAGACAGTTTTCAATCCAGTTCACTGTCTGCTTATCGAGCCCATACATCAACAACGTGGCTATGAGAATCTTATGGGAGACAGTGTCAAAAGTCTTACTGATGTCAAGGTAGACAATATCCACTGCTTTCCCCTCAACTGCCAAGCCAGTCATTTCATCACAGAAGGCTATCAAGTTGCTGGGGCATGACTTGTCCTTGGTGAGTTCATGCTGGCTATTCCTGATGCTTGTGATGCCTGTCCTTGTGCACGGAATTCCAGGATTAGTTGCCCAATCACCTTCCTGGGGATCAAGGTAAGGCTGATGAGTCTGTAGTTCCTTGGGTCCTCCTTCTTGACCCTTTTGAGAATAGGAGTGACAATTGCTTTTCTTCAGTCTTCAGGAACTTCTCCCAATCACCATGATTAGTCAAAGATTATCAAGAATGGCCTCACAATGACATCAGCCAGCTCCATCAGTGCTCATGGGTGTATCCCATTAGGGACTATGGACTGCATATCCAGTTTGCCTAAACAGTCTCTAACCTGATCCTTTTCCACCAAAGTCTTCCAGCCTTTCCCCTTGGTGTCAGGCACCTGGTATTCCTGAAGACTGGTCTGGCCAGTTAGAGCAAGTAAGAGGCAAATGCAGCATTCAGTACCTCAGCCTTTTCTACGTCCTGTGTCACTTTCACCATTCAGTGTCAGGGCAATGGTTCCCAATGAGTCTTCCTTGTGTTGCGTATGTACTTATAGAAGCCCTTCTTCTTGCCTTTGACATCCCTGGCCTTCTTTGCCTCAGTCTTTAGTAATAAGACCAGTTGTTCCCTGAATACTCAGCCCCCTGAACTAGGTAGGGGGCGGGTGGGGAACAAGGACAAGGGTGTGGAGCAGAATGAAGCCCCCATACTCCAAAGGGAAATGGCAAGGGACCTGCTACAGCACTTAAACGTACACAAATCTATGGGGCCAGATGGGATCCACCCGAGGGTACTGAGGGAGCTGGTGGAAGTGCTCAACAAGTCCCAAAGAATTGTGGTGAATGGAGTTAAACCCAGTTGGTGGCCAGTCACAAGTGGTGTTCCACAGGGCTCAGTACTGGGGCCAGTTCTCTTTAATATCTTTATCAATGATCTGGACAAGGGGATTGAGTGCACTCTCAGTAAGTTTGCAGATGACAACATGTTGGGTGGGAGTGCCAACCTGCTTGAGGGCAGAAAGGCTCTATTGAGGGGTCTGGGCAGGATGGATCAATGGGACAAAGCCAATGGTATGAGATTCAACAAGGACAAGTGCCCGGTCCTGCATTTGCGTCACAATAACCCTATACAGTGCTATGGGCTTGGGGAATAGTGGCTGGAAAGCTGCCTGGCAGAAAAGGATCTGGGGATATTGGTCGACAGGATTACTTGCCTTAATTGTGTCCTTTGTAATGAATCACTAAAAAA
>VXBH01000825.1:21820-58894 GCA_013400035.1 Rynchops niger | reverse complement strand
GGAGGAATGACTTTACTGAAAGAGTGGTCAGGCACTGGAACAGCGTGCCCAGGGAAGGGATTGAGTCCCCATCCCGAGAGGTGTTTAAGAAACGTCTAGAAGTGGCACTGCAGGGTGTGCTGTAGTGACAGAGATTGTAGAGGGCTCTTCTGTGTGTGTATGGTTGGACTCGATGATCTCAAAGGTCCTTTCCAACCATGAAGATTCTATGATTCTATGATCAGCACTGAATTTCTCCCTCCTTACACAAATCAATCCACCAGACTGCTTAATGAAAAAAAAATAGAGATAACGGAACGAGCTGCTGGGGTCGTCATTCTGGATCTAGTTCAAATTTCTCCTGCTTAGATTTTCTTATATATGTAACAACACACTAGCCATAGCCAATGTTCTTCTCTCAGATTATACACTCTTAATTTCTTCTCCACAGAAGAAGAACTCCTCATTTTCTAAATAGCCACCACAATTCATTAATTTCCAGTCCAGAGCTACGAGCAATAGACAAGATCTTTCTGAAGAATTCCAGGGAGCTGTAGCCCAGAGGGTAAGCCAAGAAAACTTGGTATCCACTTAGTGGCCCCTTCTGAAAGATTATAACAGAAAACAACATTACATGAAATTTAAAAGTCAACAAGTTATCAGTGGCTAAAGGATGGACCTCCCATGGAGAACTGAATAGTAATACACCAGTAAAAGATTTAACTTTTCAATTTTTTTTTTAATGTAGTGGTTTTTCCTAAACCTACTTAATAAGTTCTATTTTTGCCAAAGAACACCTTATTTTGTTAATGTTGCCCTTACTGTCAGAATTGGACGAAGACTTACCAAATGATATCAGAAACTGTATTTCTGTATCCAAGATTATTTTTCTACTGCCACATTTATATTTGTCCTGGGCTAAAATAAATGGCTTGCACAAGCACAACAGCTTTCTCATGCGCTCATGGCTATGTTTCAGGGTCATAACTGACCCTGCGGGCAGCTACTTGACTTTCATTGCAGTGTCTGTCTTAGCTTTGAATCTCAGTTGCAGACAGAGCTATGAATCCCATCGTGAAGTGGCAGCACAATTACAGAGAGCAACAGAGCTTTCCACGTCTCATCCTTCTCTACTTCAACGACAGAGAAATCTTTGTGATCAAGGCATCAACAAAGATTTGAATACTTGGCTCTACAGTTGAAATATATCTTTACAACCCTTACTTGCAACAGAGGCTCTACCTTGGGAAAAAAGCATCTCTCTAGTAGTAAGGCAGGCAAAAGAGCCTGAAAAAAATAAAGAAATGCAGGGGATGGCCAGACAGGTTTTTAGAGATGGGGTTGATGCGGTCAATGACAAATAGCTGATGGAACAGAGTATTAGTTAGGTATTAATGTGTTCTTCATCATTGTCATCATAGTCCTGTAAAAATTCACACCCTTCTTTAAAACATCATCAGTAGTTGCCCGTCTCACATAGATCTCTGCTTAAATGGTTCAATTACACCCAGCACCTCCATATCTCAAAATGCTTTCTTATTTTTAATCCACTAGAGGATTTTGGGGAGGTTGTAACAATATCTGAAATTCTAACAATATATTTTTAAACATGGTACTTATCATTGCCGGTAGCAAAAGATAAGAAATAAGTGTTAGACACACCAAAATATTTTTCAGATTTTTGCCTGATCTTGGTCTGGCTGCTCAAGTGTAGTGTCAGTTTTATAAGAAGAAAAATCCTACTCTACATCCATTTTCCTAACAACTATGAACAACCAAGGACTCTGACAAAAAACACGGTTAAACTCTGGTGAGTTCAGTCTACTGGAAAGCTCATCATACCTTCTCTTCGACAGGGAAGACATTTACTCTGGAGGTAACAGTAGTGGTAAGGTGCTTGTAGCTGGCTCTTTTGTGCTTGTCTTTTTTATGGCTTTGATCACACAAATAAAATTTAGAAATCCACTATAGACTTTGGACAGCAATAGTTTAAAACAACAATTAAATGAGCTAGCATATTTATGAGATACCCAGTGCTATCTTGTTGAATATAAGTTAACATTAGCATTCATACATAAACAAAACCTGGAGAGGATAACATTAGCCTTCCAAATGATGCAGTGATTTTTATATGTAATGTCAAGCTTGAAAGGGTATTTCTTTTAACTCTCTCAATTGCATTAATAATGTAAGCTGTAATCTAACTGTATTTTTGGTTAGAACAGGAAAATCTTGTTTGTATAAAAATAAGTTATTTGACACTTCCATACCCAAATCTCAATGACCATCCACATATACTTAGTATGGTATAAATGTTCTTAGTTTTTAAAAAACATTCAGTTGCGTATTTATATAATGTCCCTATAACAAAAGGGAATCCGTTATAGTGTATTTAAACTACCCTTATAGGACCAAACCCTATTATTTAAAGCCCAGGTTC
This sequence comes from Rynchops niger, assembly GCA_013400035.1. Classification (NCBI taxonomy): domain Eukaryota; kingdom Metazoa; phylum Chordata; class Aves; order Charadriiformes; family Laridae; genus Rynchops; species Rynchops niger. The sequence goes on along the minus strand of VXBH01000825.1, from coordinate 56,475 downwards.
ATTTCTCATCAATTCGCTCTCCACAGAAATGAAAAACCTATGAAAGACTGATATTTGCCTGCCTAGCTTAAAAATTGAATGCCTATTAAATTAATCCAAATGGAAAACAGAAAATCCAAACTATAATATACAAGTCATTTTTATGTAACCAAAATTGAGTTAATCTCAGCTGCATCTTCTGATGTTCTCTTGTAATCCTCTGTCCCTACTTACTTAATATTTTGGGTGTTCCTAACAACACAGCTGCAACATTGCAAGATTTTTCATATTTTACTTCAGACTTCAAAAAATGAGCTTGCCTCACACATTCACTCTCTGAAAGTTTCTTCCTGAGGTTAGTCAGGGTAGTAACGGCGTGTTCACACTGAGTGTGAGCGCTGAAGGCATATTCTTAGAGTGCAATGGAGCCTAATGTAGAGAAGCCCGAGTCATTCATTGGGAAAAACAGGGTAATCAGTGCTAAAGCAAGCCTGCCTAGGCCAGCCTGGGGATCCTAGCAGTGCATGTCATTGCTCAGGGCTAGCACATCATGAGACCACCAACTTATTTCCTCCAACTGTTGGACAACAGGTGATGGCAGTGATTCTGAGTCACCTGCTCATTAAATTTAAATTAAAAACTTTGCCAAGGGTGGTTTTTGCAATTGAAACTGTTGTTGTAGCATGTTTTACCTATTTATCCTGTGCAGAACTGGGGAGAGGCTCAAACACTTCTAAAAGGGTCAGACGCAGAGTTATCAGTGTGTTTGAGCATGATCAGGAGCAAACTGGAAAACCAATCAACAGAACAAAGTCTTTACTATCATGACATGTATTTTCCACAATGAAAATATGGCCCAAAAAAACCCACAGAAATATGTGAATGCAATTACTTATTAGAGAAAAGAACATACGGTATCATAAACTGAGGGTTTACTGCTCTTCTCTCTGCAGTCATCATGCAGTAACTCTAAGAGTTCTGAAACTTTGCCAAGAGTTATCTCTAATATATTACAATCTGCCAATGGAGTCAAATTAAATTTTAAGGAAAGATCAGGAGCAATACATAACTAAATATTTTCTCTCTTGAGGACCACATTTTACACCACAAGCTCTCATGTCAGATCTCCTAGGGTAAAAGTGAGCTGTCTATAGGGATCTTCATTTACATTTTTTTCATTTATTCTTTGTTGAAGCCTCTAAAACCAAAATCAACATAAGGCAGAGCACTAAGTATCATCAGATAAAAATAGACATCTTTCATTAGCAAATGAAACATACAATGAATGTAATAATATTCATTTGACTAGATGTTCCATGGAAAATTCCTGTCACAATCTGCACAGACATTAGTTGCAGACTCATGTACCACACTCAGATATGCCTGTACACTTTTAAAATACCTGCATGCATCAAACCCAGAAACTGGGAACGACAACAACAAAAAAGGATCTCTGGCTAAGGAAATGGATGGGGGTTACATTGAAATGGCATCATCTCCTTTCCTTGCCTTGGATTCAGATACATCTAAACTCATGTAATGTGCATGGATCTCACTTAATTGTTTCCCTCTCTCATTTCCTTGCAGCAGTACATATGCTCCCTGTACTCTTTGCACAGTAGGGCAGCCTTTGTCTCTGCTAGGATCCAACAGTGCAGAGAAAGTGAACCAAAGACCATAGATCCACCAGCCAGCTAAGTCTGGCACACAGGGACCCAGGACAGGAGGGAAGCTGTGGTACTATGCTGCATCCAGCTGTGTACCATCCCCTAGGGATGGTGCTCAGAGAAACTGATGGACCTGCATCCACCATCACATATGCTGTGAAAATGAGGCCACGTCTTCCATGACAAAGCTCACACATGCTTGCCTACTAAACACACCAGAAATTCATTCTCATTACAGAATCCAGCACATGGGACAAACTTTAAGATAATGACCAATTTATAGATTTCATCTTTGTCTAGTTAGGCAGCTCTCCCAGGTTAAAAAATGGTGCTTATAAGGCTTCTTTGCAACTCTCATTTATCAGTATCCTCTACTCCTATTGACAGCTTTAAGTGAAAAGGTAATAACCTTTGGAATCCATACAGTGCTTGGTTCCTATTAGAAAAAAATAGTAATGGACTTTGTTATAATACAAGTAAAAAATAACTGAGATTAGCTCATATGATGCTTTCTCTCCAGGAAATGCCATTTCTTTATATAGATACACTTACTGTTATTTCAAAATGTAGTAATAGAATTTTACTTTTTAAAATAACCCTTCTCAGTGTTGCAACAGCATAGCAATTATAACAAAGCAGCATAGCATCACATTACTGATAATAAAATTTTATTCATTACCTTTATTGTCATATGTAGGAGGAATAACAAAATGTGTGACATATAAAAAAGATTTTAAAAATGCAAATCTAGGCAATCCAAAGTTGCTAGTAATGCCAACTCTAATTTTATCCACTTATATAAATACATTAACATAATAAGATATCACGTGGTGCAAGACAGGGTGACACTGTGGCATTGTGCTAACACAGCATAGCACAATCACGCTGATTCACACCTGCTTAAAGCTGATATTTACCAGAGAGATGCAATTCTTCTCTCAACCACATTGCGTCAACACCATCCCCTCTCCTGTCTCCACCACTACTTGATACATGCCCCGAAAGCTATATAACCCAGGAAAATGAAATGTGCTGTTCAGATACCTGGTCAAATAACGTTGCCAATCAGCAGAAAAGCATTTCAGAAATTATGCTGTAAAAAAAACAGTAATGCACTTCAAATGCAAGAGAGAGACCTTACCATGTGCTAGCACTGTGAGGTATAAATTACACAGGCAGCTCAAAGAGCTACCAGGTGAAATTTAGGGGGCCTCCCCACACTTCCTCAGGACAGCAACACAAGAGGAGTAACCCCTTTGACTCCCAACACCAGTGACTGCAGTAGGAAGGGTGTGCATTTGACCTGCCTGCATAGCAGGGAAGGTTTAGAATGGATATTAGGAAAAATATCTTCACCAAGAGGATTGCCAAGCACTGGATTAGGCTGCCCCGGGAAGTGGTTGAGTTGCCATCCCTGGACGTATTTAAAGGACACGTAGACATGGTGCTGAGGGACATGGTTTAGTGGTGGACTTGGCAGTGTTAGGTTTATGGTTGGACTCGATGATCTTAAGGGTCTTTTCCAACTGAAATGATTCTATGATTCTGTGATGATTGTATGCATCACCTTTTCCCAACATGACTTAACCTGTTACCACTTCCAAGTCCTTTGATGAGGAAGGAAGATGAGTTTCTGTAATGCAGCATCTGAGACTGAATTTTTAATCAGTTGGAAAAAGGTATTGAGGAAGTCAGATAATACTTACATGAGGCTTGAAACACATTACTCAGATCATTGGAACTCCTCTCAGAGTAAATATTCAAAACCAAGTAAGCAGTGCTAGCACATGTTAGCCAACAGGTTATTTCACTCATTGTGTAATAATAATAATACCAGTACTAAGGAGGAGGAAGGGGATACTAAAAACTAAGGTCTGGTAATTAAATACTTTGCACTTTCTGTTTATAAAGAAGAAAAATCACAGACACTGTAATATAGAAAACACTGCCTCAGTACTCATTTGTCAGTTAAAGCAAGGGTGACAGCCTCAAGCTATTGTTCACGCCATGTGGAGTTTTCCATTTTTGGTTAATTATTAACAAATCAAGTTACTGTATGAGTTATTAGAGTCTCAAAGACACAGATATACTGAAATTGGACTTAAATCCCCTGTCAGTACAGCTAGTGATAGTTACAATGACTCTAAGTATAGAGATGTCAATCTAATACTGTCCAGGTGACTGCTGTACATTTTAGTGACAAAACTGCTTTGTGTTACACATACAGCAGAGGATGGTATTGAATCACCTGCAACATAAATAACGAGGAAATCACCTTAAAGAGACTGGAGGGCATGCCTGCTGGTGAAAGCTGATAAAGCATGTCCTCCTGATGGAAGAGGGAAAAAGGTGTTACCAGGCATATTGTGGAGAGAGAGATATCATACTCTGAAGCACATTATTAGTAAAGTTATAATACACAGATATTCCAGTGCTATAGGGTCGGCTGCATGCATCGGTGTTAAATGTTGTAGCAAGCCCATATTAATAAAATTTTCACAAAGGCCAGGGAACCGAGAAGCACACTGGTGTTGAACAACTTCCAAAATAAGCAGTAATTGAAAGACTGGGTATTAGAATTAAATTAAATTGTTATTTAAATAGACAGAAACTAAATGTTATTCAAATAAAACTGATAACATATATTAAAAACATGAAATGGAATTGTCAAATACTGGAATAAAACTACCACCAACAATGTATAAAACAAAAGCCTTGTTAACTCTGCTAACTGCGAACAATATTTGTATACTACTAGTGAAACCCTAACACTTCACTAACCTAAAGGAGAGAAAGTTCAAAAGTCCACATTTCAGATCTTCAGATTCAAGTGATTTTCTAAAGACTTTCTCTTCTAAAGCATTCAGTGAATTGTCTCTATAGTTTTAAAAAAAGGAAACTCCTTTGGTAACAGAAAAGATGCGATGATTTTGAGGTTACACTTCTTACATGAAAGAGGAGAACCAGGGCAAGACTGTCCCACACATTACTTGCTATCTCACCTCTCTCTGTTCTATGCGCTCCAATCCAATTCTAATGTCATTTTCAGATGACTTAGAGATTACAATTACACTATTTGATGCTTTTATTCAAGTGTCTGTTATCTACGACACTCCAGAAACTCCTGAAATGCCCCTGAAACACCATGCTAAGCATTAGTTTAGGAGGAGCCCTTTTTATTAAGAACTGAGACATGACTTTCTATTCAAGGAAGTGCATAGTGCTGTGAATGAATCTCTGAGAAATCAGAAGTCATGGTCTGCAGCAGCATGCTTTTAACTACTGCTGTCTCTCTTCATACTGTGCAAATTTCTCTGTCATGGTTCTGTGTCTCTTTCAATAGAGCCTATAGAGCCTACAATAACTGAAGTAACCATAAATGCTACTGACTTTCATTGCCTAATGGCATTGAAAAGCACACCATTTTGGTACTGGCAACCATGTCTCCTTCTATTGAATAATGAAAATGCACCTGAAGCCACTAAAAGCAAGAAACTCACCCTAGCAGGAAACTAAGTAAATAGAAAATAAATAATAATTTTCTTTGAACTAGGAAAGACTCTGCAGTTCTTATTCCTTTCATATTCTCTATATTTGACATTTTTACTCTTTTCCTTTCTTCTTCTCTCCACCTAAGAAACGTAAACAACTGTTCTGTTGCACAAGCAAAGAGAACAAACAAGATTCTCAAGTCTTGTGACAAAGACTTGCAAATGATCTTTTATCTTTCAAAATTTCATTTATAGCTTATAGATGGACCTCAGAACTTGAGCAGGATGAGACATTTTATTATGGCAGGGAATAAGTATATCCTCAGAGCTTACTGACATATTAAAACAAGCACTTGCTGTTTAAAATAATTTAAGCAATGTCTCTGATTTTCTTCTCTGCCTACTACAAAATTAAAGAAATTGCCAGCATACCCTTAAACTTTTATTTGCAGGGAGATTTAAGCTCTGTTTTCAAGTTGATAAGCAATTGAGAAGCGATAACCAATCCTTGGCATCCTTTGCCACCCATCTTTGTTCTCCAATAGAGAAAAGATGCTCTTTGTAATGAGTTTTTTCCCTCCTACCAGCCCTCAGTGGTATCCAGGGAAAACAGTAAATTAAAGGTTGTTCCTGTGAATTACTGAGCACTTCCAACCTGGCTGTGGCAAAAAAGATTTATGCTATGAAACCATGACTCTTTGCAGCTTGTCTTTACTGTATACATTGTCTGGCACAATAAGATATGTCTCTCAAGCTTTCTCTCTCTGTTAGATAGCCTATAAAGGTCAGAAAAGCTAAATCCAAACATAATGGCACGGAGAAATGTCTCTTTTGCTGAGTGACTACTAGCTGACTATAACAGCATCAATATAATAATACAAAATAAAATTACTCAGACTATAAAGTCAACCTACTATGTTCCAACATGAAGCAAAGAAATAAGCTTCAAAATAGATTCTATTTACTCTATGAGATAAACTAGTTTAATTTTGGATTGAGGTAAAGCAGTCAACCTTTACCTAAATTCTGCATTTTAAAGCTAGAAGGAAAATGTCTGTCTGCAATGTAATTCCAATAACAAAAATCTACTGCATCAAATCAAGTATTTCATTCTGATGTGGATTGTATCATTGTGCTGTATCACATGGCATAAGCAGAAACATTAAACTATGGTATCACTCAGGCCTTAGTTTATAGTAATTACACACTCCCTTGAAATCTGTTTTTATAAGGACTTTTGTCTTTCCGTGAAGACTGAGGGACTGTTCATGCTTTTTAATAGTATAAAGTCAGAACAGTATCGCTGAAGTCAAAAGAGATCAAGCAAGTTGATGTGTGCCAGGACAGGGCCTTGGGACTGGTTTCCGCACTGCTGTGCGTCTTACACAGCCAGACTCATACCTGGTGCAGTTGTACATCATTGTACAAATGGCAATGAGCACTTTCCTCAGATGTGAATGGTGACACAAAGTCTGAGGACATCAGAATTAGACCACTGCTTTGTCACAGAATGCACTGAAATATACAACATGTATGCACAAATGATGTTCTAAAGCTGTTGGAAATCTCTTTCCTAGTTTTTGGCCTGCAAATTGAAATAGAAGAGGCAGATAAGGTATATCAAAAGGACATGGTACCTTTGGCACAGCACAGTGGTAATAGGGTAGTAATGCTTCTGGCATCCAAGCCAGTATTTTAGGATTTAACTACACCATGTTTGTAGACAAACTAACTCATTCACAAGCAGCATGGGTGTCTCTGTGTAATCAAAACTTTGACATTCAACTGTGTTGGGGTTGCAGGGAAGGAAACTCTACCAAAACTTTTCTATATTTCTTCTCCTAGAAATAATTTTCATCATCAACACTAAAACTGAGGGTGGGGTGTTAAACTCACTAGGATGTTTTGATAGCACACAAAAGTCCTTTTCTTCTTTTGTTGCTTGTGACTGCTCACAGCACACATGCACACATGATTTAATCGTACTGTAAAGGTTGAATAGTTACATGCTTCACAAATAACACATTAAACTATGGTTTAGGGGGAGAAATAACCTGACACAAACTTTTCAGCAAAAGCAAGAAAATAATCCCTCTTAGAATAAACCCTTGAAGCCTATAGTAAAAGAGGTATAAAATGGAGACAGAGATAGATTTTTTGTTCTAAAAATCTATGTATCATGTTAAATACTTAGATTAAGGATTGTATCACAAAGTCAATGCAAGTTATGGCACCTACACTGCTTTTGCTGGCTGTCTTTAATTCTGTTGTACTCAAGTTCCCAAAGAAGAAATAACAATATCACACTGTGCTGACGATATCACAAATGGAGACAGAAATAGAAAGCCCATCAGGCAGAAATGAGATAGTATTACACAACTTTAAATTTGCTTCACAGATTGAGTAGTAGAGTGTTTTGGTTTGTCTTGGGTTTTTTTCTTCTTCTTTCTTTTTTTTTTTTTTTTTTAAATGATGCCCACATAACAAGGAAAATGTCACTTGATGTCTCTTGTTAGCAATCTGTGAAAATATCAGAGGTGGTTGGGTTGGTTTTTTTTATTATTTTTGTATTGTACAGTGATCTAGCTACTTGCCCAGCATGGCTGCCTGCAGAACGAGTGCAAGTGATGAGCACCATTATAGAAGCATCCTTAAAGGGGAGGGAAAAGAAAAACACTGGGAAAGCAATTTCCTGAAAATGCTGTACTCTCAGGCACAAACACACAGAACTGCAGACATCTGACAAGATTCACCTTGCTACTTTATTGCATGTACGATACTTGTGGCACTACCAAAGGGTTTTCAGAAACCAGGATGAGCTATTCAGTCTCATTCACAGTAGAAGATCACAAGCCTGATTTTGAATGAGCAGACAGAGAAGCAGCCACAAAAAACTAGCCAACAGTTATTATCCATACCTTAACTAACCACTGCTTGCAGTGTCAGTTCTGATTTAATTTGGTTTGACTCATTCCAGTCGGACTCTAGTGACTTTACATGGAGTCACATTAATTGACACTGGCAACAGTAGAGAACAATGACAGGACCAAAGTCTTACTATACCATTTATAATTACATGGTAACTTTGACCAAACAAGTTTTTGAGAATACCACACAGATAACACAGGGTCTCTCTCCTTCTAGATATATGTTTGGGTTTATTTCAGCAGAAAAAAAGATTCACAGAAATCAAGACCAGGAGACTGGATCGTACTGCTAGACTGGCTTCTCATATACTACATATGTAGCTGCAGGTGTCAAAAAACCTTATCTATGTTTTATTCCCCAGTAAAAATAAATCCAAGGTGTATTCCAAGATGAGAACAAGAGAAACCAAGATGCCATTTAGCCCCCAGACTTCTGCAAAGGTAGGGACATGTTTAGATGACACAGGCTGAGAGGACTGCAGGAGGAAAATCAAATCTTTTTGATTGTGAAGGCAAAAGGAAACCTTCAAGTCCCTACAACTCACCAGGCAGCAAATACCAGACTACTATTTACACTCTGTCGGCAGCCTCCCTAGTTCAGCATCTATCCTATTTCTACCTGCAACAATTTTCAATGCTTCATAATATTCAAATTTCCTAAAGATCTAGCATTAGAGCAGACAGACTCTTGCCTCTTGAAAAGCACATCAAAGATCTGCAATACAAAAGAGGCAATAAACAGAAGTACTTTCAAACTGTTTGCATTGTTTCAGACTGGCTGCCCGACTGGAATGAGATTTTTCTTCTGCTCACTTTCAGATAGGTTCTACTGGTAAACCCATTTGGTTCTCAGACAGTTACAGAGGCTGAAAAGACCAATAGCAGTCTTTTCATGCCATTTTCTGCTGGATGAAAGTCTGACCTAGAGTCATCCCAGGACATAAACATCACCCGTGCCGTAGCCAAGGTAGATTTCTGCACTGTACTGTGATTGACACTATCTGAAAAATCAGCCCAGTAGCTGCCTGCCAGATTCCAACAGATCATGCTGCTCCCTGCAGCAGAAAGTATACCCAGTCAGTGCTCGCAATAGAGCATTGCTTCCTCAGTTCTGCACCCAGATTGTGGCCCAAACTCCATTTATATGCCTACATAGTTATATGAATTTGTAAAATTTATGTTTACCAAATCCTGAACAGTTGGAGGACTAGACACCTTACTGATAACTTGCAATTTCCCAGCTGTGTCAAGAAAGGCAAGTGTGCTCAGATGGCTCACTCTGAAGGACACAAACATAAGAACCAAATATAGATAAATATTTATATATTTTTTTAATATGTATGTATGTATGTATATATGTATGTAATGGAAAGTTCTGTAGCTCTGGCTTTCTTCTGAAGATAAAAGCCTTAGTCTTTCCCATACAACATCTATATATTTTGCTATTTTCAAGGTAAGGTATAACGTATATATTCCAGGAAAACATTTTCTTAGCAAGGGTTGAGGTCTCTGGACTCCACTTAACATCTGACATTTTTATTAAGAGACTTTGTTGTATAGAAGAGGTTATAGAGCTCCACTATCATTTTGAGATAAATCCTATATTGGATGCATTTGTGTATGATGACATTAGTGATGGCTGCTTCATAAATGTGTGATAATGAACTAATAAAACAAAGCAATTCTGGCAGTGCCTTTTGGTGAAAATTTAGTATCAAAACTTGTGTGATGTTATAAGGCACAAAGTTGAAAGGCTAGTGATCATAATCCCCTAAGAAGATTAAAAAAACTTACTATTTTACAGTAAAGCTCTACTGCTTAGAGTGCTATTTCTAATACAAAATTGAATTTTTAAGGAAAAACACTGTTGAACTCCTTGGTGACAGGTGATAGGACAAGAGGAAATGGGTTCAAGTTATGTCAGGGGAGGTTTAGATTGGATATTAGGAAACATTTTTTCACTGAAAGGGTTATTAAACATTGGAATAGGCTGCCCAGGGAGGTGGTGGCTTCACCATCCCTGGAGGTGTTTACAAAAAGGGTAGATGGGGTACTTAGGGACATGGTTTAGAAGTGGCTTTTGTCAGGGTAGGTTAATGGTTGGACTTGATGATCTTAAAGGTCCCTTCTCACCTCAGCGATTCTATGATTCTATGATTCTATGACATGGGTATGAAATTGCTGACAGCCATTCAGAAAGCTCGCTCAAACAGTATACAGCTTTCTAAAATTATTTCATTGGAAAGGGACAGAGAAAATGATCTAATGAAGTCTTTTTCACCTCTAACTTCTATTATCTTGTATAAAAATATATTTGCCTGTCTAAGAAAAGCAATTGTTTTCCACACGTAGAAGTCATTTTACAGCATAAACATATGTTAAATGCTTCCCTGAATACAGTCCACATTTTCCTCAAGTTATTTTCAACTGGAAACCTTCAGAATTCCCTGATTCCTCTACCTCTGCCAAGGTTCTAAGTAACCTTATCAAAGGGAACTTTATTCCCAGGCTCAAAAACATTTTGCAGGGTCATTTTTTGCCTTTGCCTTCAGAATTGCTTGGATTGAGACAGGTCTTCAAAATCTTTCCACAGGGGAGTTTTCCCCTAGATCCCATCATGAGGCTTCCATTCTCTTTCAATCTCTAAGCAATGAAAATTGCTCTGTATTATTTCTTCAAGCGACATAAATCATAACAGCAAGGCACTAACATATCCCGGATGAGCACAGATTAATCTGTTGTATGGTATTGCCTATTCTGTTTATGCTTTTAAAAACAAAAAAAGTTTTTGTTTAAATAAAATACATGAATTCCCCAAATCTTTACCTATTTATGGAAGCAGTTTTGCATTTTATCTGTTTAAGTCCCAGAGGTGTCCCCTACTAACTGCCTGGAATAAAGAGCATATTTAATATACTCATTATTATTTTTTACTGCAATTATTACTTTTAGTACTTCTTAGTACTTTTTATTACTATTATTATATGCAATAATTTTTTACTGCAAGCATTGTCACGGTGAGTGAACCATGCGTCAACTACAAAATAAAGTTATTCCCACTCATTGGCAGATGTGAGCCAAAAATGGAAAGGACCATGCAGGTGGAGACACTGCTATATATATGTCTTGATCTGCAGCTGGATTGTTTATTTAGGGTTAATACTAAAAGAAATCTGCAGGTAAAAGCAGCAAAATTGAAAATACAACGAATGTAAGGCCCTGACTGTAACACTTATATTGCCACACTGCAACTTTGATAAGGTATGTTTTTGTTCCCATCAGACAGCCTTCCTTAGAGTTCACACCTTTTGTGCAACTGAGGCCCTAAGGTACATTTCTCTGGTATTGATTCGACCATACTAATTGTGCTTATGGCAATGTTACCTACATCAGTCTGGGGTGTCCCTTTTCTTTCATTTGGGATCCTTGAAAATGCCTCCCGGCATCACTGTTTGACATACCTTTACTGAAGCTGAGTTCTCCTTTTCTCTTCTCAAATGGACTACTGCTGAGCAAACAGACAGCTCTTTCTCTCTTGCTCGCTTTCATGCGGTGATAGGAAGGCAGTCATACAAGATGACAGGTTTAGTTTTTTCTTCTGCTGAGTGACAATATCAGATTTATAATTAACTCTATTTTTTCCACGGGGAAAGAAATAATCTGCGATGTTCTTTTCCTTAAAGGGCAAAACCAATTAGCTTTAATCTCAAATTACAATAGGAAAAGAAAATGTTTTTCCCTTCAATAATGATGTGCTCAAAATAAGCACGAACTGGGTACTGCAGCTTGAGTAGCTGTGCTTTTTGTTGAATATTCTAAGAACGTCTTCCCCTGCCTTCAGTGTAGCAGGGGAAACTGAATGAAAGGGTAACTTTCCACACTAACAAGCTCCTTTGAAGGGGAAACAGAGATACACACATATTTGTAACGACATCCACACATTCTCTCTGCAAGGTAGACTCCTCTAAACTTGGTTTCTTTTGTATCTGGCTCTCTGTTTCAAGTTCTTTCTATTTCTGCTCTTCATTCATTTTAATCTTTCTACCCATTACTTAACTAATAAGAATTTGAAGGACTGTGCATTGCTGGATAACTGAATAGCTATTGAAACATTTCAAAGCACAGCACTCAACAGAGGGACACAGCTTTCTCCAAACAATTTATGATCAAAGTACTTTACTAGCAAGAAAAGATAAAAATACCTGTAAGTTAAAACAGAAAGCAAAGGATATGCAAGGCCTGCAACAGATAAGACACAGGGTAGGAGACTTAAGCTTTGGCTTTCCGTAGTATTACTCGACTCTTGTAGAAGGATGTGGTAAGGTGCAATAATGGTGAGGCAGTTGGCTCCTAAGTGTCAACATCAGCTCAGGTTCATTCTAAGAAGTTGTACAACCAAGTACAATCACCTTCAATGTGACACTGTATTCATATTGTTACCATGCACCATGCTAATACTTAGGTGGTCAAGCACAGAATGAGACGTATTTTTCACAGTTCCCACAGCAATTCTATGGGATACTGACCACTGTATATGTGGAAAAATGCTGTACGCTCTCAAAAAATACTCTGGAAATCTGAGGAGCCTCTGGTGAATTTAAGAGTCATATTGTGATTACCTTGATTTATAATGTCAATCAGATGAACTGTGGAGTAGGACACTATCTACACTCCATATAAAAATATCACGATCTTGCCCTTATAGACTGAAAGTATTTGAATATGTTTGAAGAGGCTTCAGACAAGTATTTAAGTGTTTCACTAAATTCACAGGAAGCTATGAACCACTTGCAATTTACATATCATTGGTAACTATTTTTTATTTTATAACCCACACACCCATCCCTTGTTTCAGAGCTGCAGATGCTCCTCATTTAGCTCAAAACATTTTGTACAACATTTTCTAGATGATATGCCAAACAGAGAATCAAGGCCTACAAAAGGTACTCATAAAAGCATATTTCCCCCTGAGATTCAATGCAGCAATTTGCATTCAGCATAAAGCAAAAATACCTCCAAGGTCAAAAGGGACTTCTAACACTCATACACTTCAAGTAGCCTGAAGTAAAGAGTGTTTGAGGGTGTGCAGAAGAGGTAACAACACAATGTCAGTTACAGACACAAAGGCAGAAATTAGAAAGTACTTAAGAATTTGTTTTTCCCCAACAATAGCAATGTACCTGGTAATGTTTGAAGACAAAACCAATAAACTTTGTCATTAATTAAAAACTAGCGCTGTTTCATTACAGAACAATCTATTTAATTATAAATTAAAGAGTGTTTGCCCTTCTATAAAGGATTATCATGAAAAGGCATTATTTGTACTGTTGATAATACATAGCATCTGTGCAGTACAATTGTCAAAGTACTTTTCAAAGGAGGCAAGATCCATTATTCTTGCTTTACACCTGGAACAAGAAATAACGTGCAGACAAATCTTGGCTTACATTTTCAGAATTTAATGCTAATCTTGGGTTCCTCCAGAGTCTTGTTCAGCCAGAGGTCCTGCACCTCTTGCTCATTACTCTTTTACTTGCTCTGCCTTTACTTGTGAGTTTGCTAACTTCAGTCTGAAAATTAACACATATTTTTAGCAATTTTTCTAACTCATCTGTTTACATTTGGTGTCAATGCAGAAAGACAGTCCAACTGCTTCCATAGTCCTCAGCAGACAAGGACATTGTTCCTGATTCCACTGATCTCAGTCCTCAGGATTCCACCAAAGATGCTTAGGAGGAAATAGCAGTGAGGCTGTGCTACAGAATTATGCCCTAGATCTGAATTGAGGTCAAATTTCAACATAAGCCCCCCAAATGCCATGTTCATTCAGAGTAGGTATCTGACCCCGTGGATTTTAAAAATAATTTAAAAACAGTGCTCACAGGCAAAAATCACTGTAATACAGTTAGCTCAGTTGTGGATCTGATATTTTGCTTCCATCCCTGGAAGAAAGAAATGCCCTTGAGCAGGTCAGGAAATACTGATGAGACTGCCAGTGGCCACTATGATGGCACTCCCAGCTTTTAAAAGTTACCTTCATTGCAACAGATTCTGTCATGCATAAGGGGAATAGCCAGTGACAAAATTGACCACGATTCACAATTTTTTCTCCCTACTTTTTGTTCCAAGTCCAAGTGCATTTTCTCTAGATTTCATAGCATGAGTAGGTATACTCGTCACATGCTGCTATATCATCCATATGGGCAAGTTCTCCCTTGCTTAGAAAGGGAGGCATAATTTTTTTAACAAGAAAAATTTTAAAGTTACACAAGGCTGTATGAAACCAGTATACCCTGACTATTTCAGGCAGCTTCTTGAAAACTCTTGGCCTTGAGGACATTAAAAAAACCACAAAGCACAAACTAATAAAAATCCTTCAAAGTCAGGTACTAGCTTCCCTATTACTAAGCTTGACCCTTGCAATAGAGATGATATAAATCCAGTGGTCATTTTTGAGCCTCCTAAAGATGACACCATCAAAAACCCATAAAATTCATGGAACTGCTTCATAGTAGAAAAAATAAGTGTTGGCACATGAAGATGCTAAGCATTACCGTTGCTCCTATTAAACTCTAGGACATACTTGAGCATTTTAAATTATGACATTTTATTCGGTTTGCATGACAAAGTTTTGGTACTGGGACACACACACATGACTACAGAATTGGCTTTCTGGAAGCTGCTAGAAGCTTCCTCTATGTCTGATAAAGCCCATGCCAGATGGCTCCAAGATGGACCCAACGCAGGCCAAGGCCGAGCCCATTGGCAACAGTGGTAGCACCTCTGTGATAATATATCTAAGAAGCAGGGGCCGGGGGGAGGGACAACCGTGCCAACAGCCAAAGAGACGAGTGAGAATATGTGAGAGAAACAACTCTGCAGACACCAAGGTCAGTGAAGAAGGAGGGGGAGCAGGTGCTCCAGGCACGGTACCAGAGCAGAGATTCCCCTGCAGCCTGTGGTGAAGGCCATGGTGAGGCAGGCTGTGACCCTGCAGCCCGTGGAGGTTAATGGTGGAGCAAATTTCCACCTGCAGCTTGTGGTGGACCCAATGCCAAAGCAGGTGAACGCCTGAAGGAAGCTGTGACCCTGTGGAGAGCCCATGCTGGAGCAGGTTCTTGGCAGGATCTGTGGCCCCACAGGGGACCCACACAGTTCCTGAAGGACTGTACCCCATGGAAGGGACCCATGCTAGAGCATTTTGTGAAGAACTGCAGCCTGTGTGAAGGACTCATACTGGAGAAGTTCATGGGGAACTGTCTCTCATGGGAGGGACTCCACTCTGGCGCAGAGGAAGAGTGTGAGGAGTCCTCTCCCTGAGGAGAAACGAGCGGCAGAGACAATATATGATGAACGGACCACAATGCCCATTCCCTGTTCAGGAGTGAAGTTCAGCCCAGGAAGAAGGGACTGGTGAGGAGAAGGTATTTAAAGATTTAGGTTTTATTTCTCATTATTCTCCTCTGATTTGATTGGTAATAAGTTAAGTTGGTTTTCCCCAAGTCGAGTCTGTTTTTTGCATGATGGTAATTGCTAAACAATCTCTCCCTGTCCTTATCTCGACCCACGAGATTTTTTTTTTATATTTTCTCTCCCCTGTCCAGGAGGGGTGTAATAGAGCAGCTTTGGTGGACATCCGGCGTGCAGCCAGGGTCAACCCACCACAGCCGTCATAAACAATATTCTAATGACCAATGTCCTCTGGTTTGCACTGGTGTAAACACAGCTCCATGGAAGACTGAGGCCTAAGCCTCCTTTGGTGGTTTAAACTATCATGAGTGCACTGGAGGCCAGCAGACTAACAGAATGATACCCGTTGAAAATCTGGTGTGATACGTAATTTAACTTTGAAAGGAGAATTGGACATAAAGCTTACTGAGCTCTTAGAACAGAAATCTTCTCAAGAGAGATTTAAGGAATTTTGCTATTCCTGAAAGTATGCAATGACATGGTTTTTTATCATGCCTCTTCTCTCCTCCCCTTCTTTTTTGTTTCTTAACCTGCAGACAAATATCAGTAACCAGCAATTTAACTTGGTATGAAGTATGGTGATTTTTTTTTCCCCTCTAGAACAGCTAAAGCAAGGGATATGAATACGTATATCTATGGATTATCTAAGTAAGTATTGGAAGTGGGATTTCCGGTGATAAGAAGACCAGAAAAATCTGGATTTCTTGTTAGATCAAATAATTCAAAACATACTTATTTTTACTTACGTGGCCAAAAAAAGACAAATTGTATCAAAGTAGCACCTTTTTGATGACTTGTTTGATCAAGAGAACATGCTCACCGTCTTTCATTTTCTCCTAAACTGCTGTTTTCCTGATATATACTGCAGAGAAAACATAATACTGGCGCTCACAGGGAAAAGTGAACTACTTTTGCAGATTTTCTGTTCCACATTGTTTGTAAAACTCCACAGATTTATCTTGGACTGACTCGTTCCAGGTTTCTCATTGTCCCCATGTGGACTGGGAGAAGCAATCTAAGAGTTGCTGAAGAGGGCATTCCCAAGTTTGTTTAAGGCCCCTGAAGTCAACAAGCTGGAAACAAGAATATGGTTTTCAAAACTTCTAGGCTGTAAAAGGGGATGTTATCATGGCTAGCCCAGGTAAAAATAAGGACTACTTGTTTATAGGTTGTTATTTTTTGCCATACAGTCACTATTTTTGAACTTCCAAGGTTTCCTTTTGGAGGTATCAAACATGAGATCAAACCAGAAAATAATCCAAACCAATAACATGAAGGACTTTACATTATTAAGTTATGTACATATTTTCCTTCAAGACTATGTTTCTTCAAATGTGGCTGTTAAAACAGAGCTCAAGTGGTCAATGGAAATCTTTGTCTGAGCTCTGCAAAACTGATGTAACCTGCCTGCCAGGTTAGGCAGGTTCATTCATACAAACAAGCTCTGGCAGAATTTACCTTTTTCTTGCTCTACCTGTTTCAAAGCAACTCTCAGCTCCTGCATCTGACAGTTTCTTTCTGCTTCCTGTCTTCTAGCCCACCACCAGTCAACTTCCTTTTTATTGCTTCTGTTTATTATCACTCATTTCATCACATGCTCATCCCAAATTTACTTCCCCTGTAAAAACATGATTTCCAGTGACATTTTCAAATACTTTGCTTTACAGTCTGGGGGGTTCTGAGCCTAGAAAAGCATTTGATAGATAACACTTATGAAACTGTTCTGTAACTGACCTTTCACGAAGGTAGTTCAGGTTGTCATGGGAAATTATCCAAAAAGTGAACATGTGTTATGTTTGAAGAAAAGAAAAAAATCTGTGAAAAAAAGGCATTAAGAAATGTTTTCCTTTTGGAAACATCTAAAAGTTTTGACTCAGAATTTTCAAACTGAAAGAACTTGTCAAGTACCCTGTATCTGTTTCTTCTGTCATTGCTGAACCAGACACAGACATTATTTATCTGCCACAAATAGGGCTGATTTTTTTTTCTTCCCCTGATTTTTAATCTCAGCAGATTTAGATACTTTTTGAAAGAACAGTATCTGGTTTAGTGGGAGAAACTGAGGAATCTTAGAAGTTTTCTACCAGTTTGTTCCAGTGGCTCTGAAACATACTTCTTTTCTGCAATATTATTTACAGCAAATTAAGTGATCAATGCAACTTCTCAGTTGAAATGCAAACCTTCTCGGTTCAAGTAAGTAAGAGAGACTTTCAAGACAGGTCTATCTATCACATCAGCTGGTGAATATAGGTGGACTAGTATCTTTTTTAATAAGAGAGAAAAACTTTGGCTGTTTATTTTATATTTACATAACTAAGTGTCTAGGTTTTCAAAATTCCTAAGTATCCTACCTCCACAAGTAAGAATACAGTGAGAACAAGACATTTTATACCCCTCTTCTAAAAATTGCATATTTCTGATTTTTAACATTACAAAGTTCACTTTTAATAATTTCACGGTTAAGTATGGCCCAGAGAAGAGTAAGCAAACTGTTCAATTACAGTCGGGGAAGGAGACCTAAGGAAAGGAGAATCAAAAGATGTCTCTCATTTTACAAGCAGGTCATCAGCTTAAAAATGCTGGGAAGCTGTATCCAAGCGGTACATCAATCACTGCTAGATTATAGTTAGTCTGGCTGAGTACAAGGCACAGTGTGGAGATAACCAGGTTAGCTCAGAACAAGCTGCTCTGCCTACCGGTGGCATTAAGGTCACACTAGTTCAGCGCTTCACTGTGGCACCAGTAAAGTTAATTATATGCACGGTAACATTCCACTAATGGGACTATTCATCTTCCAATATCACTTTATTTGGCACAAAGCTGGGTGTCTCTACAAGGAAACAAATATAGCTGTGTGGGTATACTTCTGTGTAAACTCCTACAACTACCAGACACCTTCAGCTTCTGGCCTCTACACAGAATTTAAGGCATGGGGTGAAGCAAACGACAATGAACTGTCAAATAGACAGGAATTCTTGTGTCTCTGGGCTAGTCTTGCATGAACAAGAGAAAATAGTGTGTAACTACAGTGGCTTTTCAGAATTTCAGTAGAAACTAAGAGCAAAAAGCAAGCATACATCAAGGGGAAAAAAAAATCAAGGAGAAATAGGAAACACATGCACAGACATAAGTACTTTACAGAGAGTGTGTGTGCATGTAAGTTCCACGTTTCTCTTTAACACTGTTATTGTGTATTTGAAACACAAGAGATGGTATACGAACTGCAGCACTAGGTGGGCTTGTGTCATAGTTTTGCTTTTGATATTAATCTTCTCAAAAAGTTTTAAACAGTCCACTTGGTAGGAGGCAGCACAGTTTTCACAGTCACTGCTGTGAAGCACAGGTGTTGCTTCTGAGGCACTTCCACTTGTGCAGCCCCAGCACCATGATTTATTTCTGAATAAAGGTTTAAAGCAAATCCCAGTTCCCGTGAAAGGCACCAGACTGGCAGCTCTGCAGAAGAGAATGCCTGAGCTATACTTGGGTTGCAGCAGACGGGTAGTGCCAATTACACCACACTGCCTCTTCTCGAGGTGACTCAAACGTCGGGACAACATCTGCGCAAACAGGCACCGTCATTCTTAAAGCTGTAACAAAATCTAGTGGCTGCGAGTGAAGATCAGGCAAATGTGTTTGAAATAAGGCTTGGTTTTAAAAAAAACAGTTTGTCATTTACCTCTAGGACTAATCACTTCTTGTATTTAAATATTTACTTCCAGATAGAATGGTTTCATGGAGAAGATGCCTATCACACATTAGCTGCTGACAAAATTATTACAATTGTCTGTATACTAAATCTTACATGCATGCAGATAGCACATTACTCTATGTGGAAAGAGAAATATAGTCTCCCTTGTTTTCACTATTCACTGCTGTTACCTTTGTTACAATATAGTGACAAAGAGCATGACTTTATCCTATATGTAATATTTTCGTGGCATTATTAGGCAACCAATAATACTTTCATATTTTTTTTCTTTGGTATACGTTTGAGCCTACATTTTTTAAAAGTATGTTTTGCCAAAATCAATCAGTCTAGAGAAACGGTTACATAGTTGTGAACTTCCAGAGAAAACCATCACTGCACAGAAGACACTGCCACCTACAAATAAGCCCTTTATAACGGTGCAGAATGCAGTACAATGCAGTACAGTAAACACCTCCAGTATCTGCGGAAAATCCTGACACATAAAAAGCAGTGTGTTTTGGTTTTTTGTTTTTCTTGTTGTTTAAGGTCATCCGCCTAAAGGACTAGTCTAGTGAAGAAACGGCACTGCTGCTGTCTTCCTTTCTTGAAGGCTCTGCTGGGAAAAGAGTAGCCATAAAGTAAACTGAGCTCTTGCAGGAGCCCTGCCACCAGAGGTTGCTGAAGGCAGCACTGGTCAGCCTGGGTTGTATTTCGCTACCAAGGTAAACGCTGGTTTTAGCATGCTGGACTTTGTAGCCACCACTTTTCTGTACCATCCACTTTTCTGGCTGTGGGTTGAATTCTATGCATATAATGCAGATGGATTATGCTGTCCATAAGAGCTGAGCTCAGGCTGCATACTGGCCAAGCGGGCTTTTGCCTTCCCAGTCTCACCTACATTAGAGTTATCGAAGACCACTCTGCACAATGGCTCGGTACCAGCTGCCCGTTCAGCCTCTGCCGAGTGCTCTGGAGGTTGGGGTAAAGCCCACCCTTGCCTGCATAGAAAGTGGTCAGAGCTGTGTATTGCTGAGAAGCAAGGCAAACTCCTTACCTCTCCTCCCGAGGCTGCTCTGCTGATAGCCACGTGTGCCTGGCTCCACTGCAGATTCAGTATTGCTATGAGTTCCTGCCACAGTAGCCGTGCCACTACTTCATGGGTTAGCAGTAGAACTGGGGTTGGTCATACTGCTGGCCATAATGCCTTTAACAGTCAGCTTATTTACTTTCAGCCCTGAAATCTGTTAAAATATGTAGGTCAAATGACACCTAGAGATGTAGTCATACAGTCTTTTTTTTTTTTTTTTTCCAAACTCAGATAGCACATTACGTACATACTATTGGTTGGAACACTTAACCCTGTTTTAAAACAGTGCAGACTCTGTGTTGCAGTGTTATTTTATAAACACAGCCAATGTGGAAGATATCAGGGGAAAAAAAAAAAATCCAAAACTCTCCTTACAGAAGCAGCTGATCTATATTTCCTGTTGCATAGGTGACATATATATATACTGCATAGGTGACATAAGCCAGGTGAATCCCTGCATGCGTTAGCATGCATTCAATCCTTTTGTTTAACAACTCAGCTATCGCTGTATATCATACAGACTATTTTATAGCCTTTGAGGCATGAAGCACACAAATTGCTGGGTGACTGCAGTGCTACTTGCTGAGACACTAGACTGCTTGCTGGCTGACTGTAACTGTCTCAGACAGCACCATTTCCTCTGAATTCCTTTAGGGGGTTCTCCCAACAAAGGAAAATGGTTCTGAAGCTTTGCTTTTACCTGTTTGCTGCCAAGGAACCTCATAATAAAATCCATGCTGTTAACCCACGTTAGAGCTAGAGCCTGCAAGCTGTGAGCCAACAGTGCTTAAAAGCTGGATGACCTCTGCAGAGTAAACTAAATACGCTCAAGTATATGCACACCTGCAATGGATTAACCGCTTAAAGGTAATTACTCTATCAATGACTCCAAATCTTTTCCAAGCAAGACAGCTTAAAGTTATTTCTCCCTCAAAATCATTTTAATTAGTGTGTATGTATTCAAAGCCTGAGCTTTTAAGACGACGACTAACATTGCGAATTTTCCAACAGAGGTTTCTATCTAGGCCCCCAGATTCCTCTTTTTACCCTAAGCACCCGTGACTGCCACCACAGTGTTACTGAAAGCACACAGGCCAGCTGGTACCAAAACATGCAGACTCATGTTTTCAAAGGAAATTCTGCCACAAACTCCCACAGGAGTTATGTGTCCAGCTCTCTGAATAACCTCCTAAAAATGTTTTCTATGATGTTTTTCATACTTATGCTTCTACATTTATATATAAGCACCTGATTGCAATTTGGTAGTATTTTGGAAATAAGATTTTCTTTAATGCAGTTTTTTTTTAAATATAAATCGTCAATAGTACTCTGTAAATATATAGTATCTAACCCAAACTCTTGCCTGACTGAAAAAAAAACAAGTGAGCTGTGATCTCTAATACAGCTTATGTTGTTTGTCTGCTTTGCAGCACTGATCTGTGATTTAGAGCTGCACGCCTGAAAATACAGAAGAGAACATAAACTACAACATTAAAAAAACAAAAAAACGGAAAACATTATCTATCTGAATTCCTTGTTACAGCTGTTCTCCCAACAGCAGTGTTCCTTTTTTTCTTTCACCCCTATGATCTGTCATCATTTCCCGCAGTACACGTCTAATTTGCTCAAATTACAGCCTCCAGGAAAAGCTGGTCAAGAATTTTCCAAGTGAACAGTTTTTCACTGAAAAATGTAGAAACACTGAACCCAGAAGGTTTCACAGAAGCATTTCATTTTCGACAAACTTACACAAGACGCCTGCCTGCTTTCTGCCAGCTCAGCTGTTGGGCTGCAGGGATGTCTGGGTGCTTAGGTCTGCAAAGAAGCCTGACCATGCAGATGAGCTCCCAGCTGGGATCTCCAGGGAATCCAGGCTCCCAAACTCAAGAGCCCCAGGAGCCTTCATGTCTATCTGAAGTGTTTAATTCAGATGACTGGTTTTGCAGAAGGCAGAAAGCAGTCTGCAGTCCTGAGAGTTACCATTTGAGATGATCTCTCAGGGCTTTCCACCACCCCACCACACACTCTGATGGCAATTTTATAGTTCTAGAGTCCCTGGGAGCCACATCCAGCCAAGGGTCTGCCAGCTCCTGAGATTGCTTTTCAGTGCAGGGGATTCCCTGGGCATTTTCTTATGTGTTGTTCGGTCTTGTTTTCTAAAAAATCAAGCCAGAATGTTTCCTTTCTGTGGAAAATTTCAGTCTTTCCCCACCCCCCACCCCGAGTCAATATTAAAGCTTTCTTAAGGCACTAGAATTTCCCTGAAGAAGGAAATCCCAAGCTTTGAAATGCTATCCTCCAGAGATATTGGGAAGAGCTCTTCCAGAAGTCTGGCTCTCAGGGAATAAGATGCTGAACCATGACAGGCACGGGCAGACATACATCTGAGTTGCAGCAGCAGTATTCCAAGTCACAACAGCTCCCATACCTTTAAAAAGGTATGAACGTATCTCTCCAAACAGTCTTCCTCTGTTAGTATTGTCCTGAGGCAGACACACCACAGAGTCAACAGCGTGACCCCCTTAATCATTCAATAGGCATATCAGAGTAGATGCAATCATAAGGCAAATGTCTTTCTCCTGCATAGCAAAGCTGCATGCAAATGCATTAAATCTGCAGATCTGGCAGAGGAGATATTTGTGCCTACAGCCAAATGTCTGTATATTCAGATTAGAAACCTGGATGTACAAAGAGATCAGATAACACAGAATTCGTCAATTTGTTCACACAAATACCATTTCTATAAAACAAATATGGGGAGCTTAATCATGTTGCAGGATCCGCTATATCCCAGTAAAATGGTCCTGTAATACCTGTAAGCTATAAATCTTGCTCTTAATGTTCAGAATTTAGGAAACTTAAGTTTCCCTGTAATTTTCTTGAAAACACATGAATACACAGACACACACATAAATATATATATATATATANGGACATGTCCTTCCCATCTGGTTCACATTTTTCTGCACTGTGAATTCTTATTTCGTTGTTACAGAAGAGTTGGCACTGTCTGAATCAATGTTTGTTCATAGGAAATAAGCAGTAAGCAGAGATGTTCAAAAACACAGCACTGAAACTTTTTACAGCTAAAAATTGCCACTCAGCCCAGTTTCATTTGCAAATTTCTAGCATTTTAATTAAAATTACCCCCAAAAGTCTTTTCTCATGTTTTGAGGGAAATCCCAAAATACTTGCGCCAATAAATAGTAAATATCACAAAGTTTTTCTTTCAAAAAAGTAAATAGGAATTATACACTGTTTTCCAGTCACCTCTAACTATAAACTCACATGTGGTAGATGAGTAATCCAAATCTTAATGCCCATTAAAAAGTTATTCTGGCATGTGACCAAACAGCAAGTGATTTTAAGTATAAAACTATATTTAACATGTAATTATATGATAATGACTCTATTCATATCAATTTCATATACAAGGCATAGTATGCTAGTATTTATGAGAGGTAAACAGTGCTCTGGGTAAGATATGAATAATGGAGGCACAGTCAGATGGTAATTCATGAGATCCTACTGGCAGGTAAGTCTGATCATATATGACAGTTACTGTTTGCACGGGTGACTACAATGATGGGGCCAGACTCCTTTCCCAGAAGTACCAGTGGATGTCTAATGTGCTCCATTTACTTTTTTTAGGTAGGTAAACTGCAGAGTACCTACCACTGTGCCTTTAGAAAATTGAAGAGACAGCATGGAAACAAGTTGCACTGCTGCTGCTGCCCTTTCCTGGCTTTCTGGCAGCTGGGAAGCTTCTGGTCCTCTAGCAGAAGCTCCCATGAACGTTGTCTTTCTAATCTTGACGTGACATACACTACATTAAGGCCTTTTAAAGGCTTCACTAAGTCTTGTGCTACTTCTTTTCCCAAGTTTCAAAGGGTATTTCGTCTTAAGGTCTCATGTTTCACTGAGAGATTTTAACAAAAAGACATTAACTTATCACAGTAGAACTTCATCTACCAGCTTCTCTATTTTTAAATGGTAGGACAAGCAAAAAGGGAAAAAATCCTTCAGTATGACTTTCTTGAATGTGTTCAAAGTCCTGACAAAAACTATTTCCAAAATAAGGTAATTCAGTTCCCCTTCCTATTGTATTTGAGGACATATTGGTCAGTTACCTTCCAGAACCAAGGAATCTAAAAAATTAGGGAACAACCTATACTAATCTACTTGAGGCTGTTGTCTCCAACAGTAGCCAACACGTCTAGAAAAGAGAACAATCATGAATCAATTTTCCTAACACCCTAGAAAATTGCAGTTAGGTCCTTTGTGAATTAGATGTGTGTCTTTCTATTAATAATGAATGATTAATTTCTCTTTGACAAACTTGTCCAGTTTCCCCTTGAGCCCACATACACTTTCCATAGATTAACCATGCACTCTGTGGACAACCGCCTCTTTCTGCCTATTCTGAATCTGGTGCATGATAAACTCACCTGATTTTGGCATGTTCTTATACTAGAGGGTATGAAAAATAAAAAAAAAGAAAATCCCCACATCATAATGCAACTCTGTTTACCTCTGTTCCACCTATGATTTTATGGGTGTCTTTTAAAACATCCTTAGTTACCCTTTTCCACAGGGCAAGGAAAGATCTTTACTCAATTTTTATCACTTCTCATACAGAAGCAATTCCATACCTTTGGGTATCCTGTAGCCTGTCTCTGTATCTTTTCTAATTTATTTTACCACTTCTTAGAAAAGGGAACAAATACTGAGGAGAGTTTTCAAGGCACGGATGTGCTATGGCTTTATAAACTGATGTGACAATGATGTGGCTATTTTTTTCCTAATAATTCCCTACACGCTGTTTGCCCTCCTCTGTTTATCACTTGGCAATGTAACCTGCCGTTTTATTACCCACTCCCTGCACAGATCTTCACAGTCAGCCTTCGTATTTACTCCACCAAATCATTTACTCTCATCAATAAACTTTGTCCCACTCCCTGTTCATCCCCTTTCCCTGACCATTTATGGACAAAGTAGCCCCAACACGTGTGCTGTGGGACTTGGATGCCAGCCTTCCCCCGTTGAGAATACTGACCATTTATTCCAACTCTCTGTTTTCCATCTTCTAAGTCAGTTATTTAAAAATGTGATGGCCTTCCCCTTTATGCCAAGACAGATGAATTGCTCTAAAACCCTTTTGAGAAGGGACCTTGTCAAACACCTTTTACAAATCCAAGCAGAACATATCAACTGCATGTCCCCTGTGTATGTGCTTACAATCTTCTTCAAAGAACTACAACAGTTTTTCAAGACAAATTCTGCTTGACTCTTCCTTATTGTCTGCTATTTTTTCATATGAACAATACGAACTCTTCTTTTTCAGAAGAGTGCCCAGCAATATTTCTCATACAAGTAGCCACGTCATCTCCTGGAACCTGCCTCAAAAACTGGCACTGCATTAACCATCTTCTAATTCTGTGACACTAAGGCAGCTTTAATCATGAGGCTGTATATTACAGATTGACAGCTTACTTATTTGAGTTTTGAGCTCCCTTAAACTCTTAAAAAATCTCCATGATTTTTTATATCTTTTATATCAATTCAATTTGAAACCATTTGATCCCCCAGTACATCATCNAAAAAAAGGGTTCTGGTGCAGGAACCAAGCTCTTTCAAGGTGAAACAGGGGTGTATAACATTAGTTTCACTTTTTTGTTCTGTCTTGGTCTTTTCCTCTTATATTTTGCCTGCCTTTGGCCATACAGAGTGTCTGGCTTGTTTCCTCTTCCCGATGTATTAAAAAAAAATATTTATTATTAGTTTTTGTGCTTTTTCTTCCCATTTGTCCCCCTAAACCTTATTTCTTTTTTCTTTTTTCAGGGGGGAGGCAGAAATTACCGTGTCTGCTTCACTGCCTGAGTACAGCTTCCTGATAAAATCCCCTTGAGTCCAAGTATTTTCAAAGCTATACTGCTAACAAAAGCTTTTTGCCACTGGAAACACATAGAACCACGAAAACTATTCACACAAACTTATCTTGATCAAAGTGTCATTCTGGATTACATTTTGAAAGGTTTTTCAAACCAGTCCCACCTTGTCAACCCATATGATTCCACATGCACATGGACTTTCTTGGCAGTATCATTTGCATGTGATAGGTTTTGTGAGGGCAAAGTCAAACTGCATTGGTCTGCCAGTAACACTGCCAAAGAAATGCAAATTTCTAAACACCAAGGAGCTACTTATCAAAATTTTGGCCTACAATGTACTTCAGTATTATTTGTCAGGTGAGAGACATAAGCAGGGGTTGTGTTCTATGATTCTATGATTCTATTTCATTCCTCCCCAGTCTTGAAATGTCCTAAATGACGTTTTGAGTAAAACCTAGAGAACTCGCTAGTCGTATGGCTTCCTCTGTGGTGACAAGCCAGCTAATCAACATGAAAAGACGTGTAACTGCAACAGGATGTATCTGTTTAGTCACATAGTGGTCTATAGCTAACATGTTTGCAACCAGATAGAAACTACATCAGACATTTTACCCATTTAGCCTTCTCTCAATGGTATGGCTAGCTGCATGCACTTTTGAAAACTCCTAATGGTCTTTTGTAGTGGGCAGAACATAGACGGTCTGCTTCACCAGCTTTCCTCATGTAACTTCACACTTCAGCTGCTTGACAACACACGGGTTGTATCCCAAAGGTATGACAGCAACTTTCAAATGACAATAAAAGAACAAGGAAACCTCTGCAATACTAAAGGTTCGTCGAGCTGTTGAAACAAAACATAAAAGGCATCTTAGGGGTCAGACACATGAGCTGCAATCACACTCACCAAATCTATCAAAATCTTGTGTTTCCCTTTCTGGCAGCCCTGTGTACCTGTGGACACATACAACTACCTGTCTGTCAAATCCCTCAGTTCACTGGTTTCTGCAAAGATGGCAGTTATTTGCAGTCCTTACGTGCTGAATGTTGATCACTACTTGGTATTCAAGTAAGTCTTAGAAACACGGTTTGTCTCTCCCAACTCCTGTTGCTGTGCAGGTTTTCAATACTCGCAATATACATGACTCAGTCATAGCCTGTGAGTCTGCTGAAAATAACAATGCTTCATTCTTATCAGTCATGTCCCCAAGTTGCAGATGTGATGAAAAAATTCTTAAATCATTCATTTCTAATTGTTTTCCGTCAGTACTTATGTAGTCCCAATGCTGCAGCTGAGAGCAGAATTCAGATGTTCTCATTCCTGCCACACACAGCCTTACTCTCCAAATCCTTCCAGCTTCAGCTGGTTGGTGTAGAGAATAAAGGTGGAGCTAAGATTTTAGCTCTTTAGTTCATTAATTTGCTGAGAGACAGGAAAAGAAAGGACAGGAAATAATTTCTAAGCAGAGATCTATTACAGTAGATTTTTCTCAGGTTTCCATTTGATCTGCCCAACAACAGAAATAAAAGTCATTCAGCTTCTCCCTTCGATAACAGTTACTGCAAGAGATTTAATTGCTCAGTAGTGTGCCATTCACTCATTAACTATCTACTGACTGTTTAAAGCAACACAAGGGACTACCGAGCACAATACATAACAGGTAAATTAAGCAGTTGTTCTTCTCATTCAAAATCATATGCCAAAACAAAAGATGCCAAAGTAGTCCTTATTACCACTGTGGCTCTGGTATTGCAAACCTTCCATGCACAGAAGTTGCCCTAGGTATTGGAAATTCTTGTAGGCAACCTGCAGAAGTCACCAGGTAAAAAGCATCAGGGCGATGGTATAGCTTCATCTCACTGTTCTAGTAGGGTGGCTACATGGTAGAACTCTCCAGTTGGTGCTGAGCTGGAAAAAATCTCATNTTTAAGATAATCCTAGATAATTCAGGATTCATTGGATCTACACCCAAACAACCATTAAAATACCACTTCTTTCTAGGTTGCAGACTGTCCTCACCTAACTCAACCTGTGATGTGTAGGTCCACTGCTAAGTTTCTCAATAAACTGTCATACGTGTTAGTTCCTCTGAGTCAGCAGGGTGACAAGAAAC
Organism: Rynchops niger; assembly: GCA_013400035.1. Taxonomy (NCBI): domain Eukaryota; kingdom Metazoa; phylum Chordata; class Aves; order Charadriiformes; family Laridae; genus Rynchops; species Rynchops niger. The sequence goes on along the minus strand of VXBH01000825.1, from coordinate 28,164 downwards.
AGTATTGAGGAGGCAGCTTTTTTTATACTGTCGCTGAAAGAAAAACCCTGAATCTGTTATGTACAATGCACATTTGTAATTAGGGTGTTTTTAAGATTATGAGGTACTAAATTACACAACAGTCCCCCCAATAAAACATTTATGAAATTATTGTATATGAACAATGACGTGAAATCATCAATAGCTAGGCTTACAAAAAATAGGTTCTCCAAAACAACCAAAGAAATCTCTAAACTTAATATCATGTGAGCAAGAAAAAAATCAAATGATCTTTCTCAAAACTGAGAAATTTGCTAGGGCCACAGAACACAGACTGAATGAAAGAGGTAGTCATGTAATATAAAAACATCATGGCTTTTCAAGAAGATGAATGTCCATAACTTGCAAAGCTTTTACACTTGCTGGTAGCACATGTCTGTTTGAATAGTTCTGTTACAGTCAGCGGCTGTTCATGGCAATATTTGGAGGACCAGGCCCTAAATTAATTTTAAAATGAGAGTATTTAGCACACAGCAAGCTGCACAGAGAATTGTTTTTAAAATGCCTCAAAATCCTCAGTCATTTTTATTGAATTTCTAGTTCACTGTGGTCATCACAGTAGTCCCAATATTTCTACTCAACTCGTGAATGCTCCGTCAATAATTAATTGATATTTGACATTAAATATCCATTTATACATGCTCGTATAAGATGTTTAAGTAATTAACATTAATAGGATTGCAAATAATTGATTTTTTTCAAATTGTTAACTATCAGTGAATCGTCTGTAGTAAAATAAGGGGAATTAACCAACTTCCTAGCACAGCTTTACCCCATTATACACGACCCCAAGAAGACCTTGTACAGCCGTAAGGCAACTGTGTGGTTGAAAGAAATCCATTTACCTATTCTGCTGTCACTTTCAGAAATGAAAACACTAAGGAATGTTTAACCACAGGGGCCTCTCACTTTTCACGGTGACAGCTCTGCGGCCCTTGCTGAAGCAGACTCTGCAGAGGTACAGAAGAAATTTCTAAAGGTTCGGCTACTGTGCTGGACCATTAAGCCTCTGAGGCACCAAGGAAAACACAAAAGGATTGTCAGTGTCAGGTGTGAGGCAGAAAAAAGCTTTGAAATATAAGAAGGGATAAAAAGAAAAGTCTGTACAGGTATGTCATCCCTGGTCAGATAAAAATACCAGCAGAATGGATGATCAAGCCAGATTTGAAAAGCTGCTGTCTCTGGGAGAAACCCATCTCATTTATTTTAACTGGAAACCTGACACATTAGGTTGTTGCAACTTAAAGTCTTAAGAGCCCACTATGGCTACAAGCTCAGCAGTAAGAATCAGAAAAAATTCAGAGAAATAGTAGACTAAACAAGTGCTCTGGTTGCTGGTTTTATGCATATTTCACCTACTGTATATCAAAGAGAAGATGACATGTTTCACCCAAGTTCCTTTTCAAAAGATGGCAAATTTTAATTTGTCCTAAAGGTGCCATAGAGAATATATAGCCACAAATAAAGTCAGTGATGAAGTGGTTTGATGTTTATTAGATGTTTAAAGTCGTTCCTGGGGAATATTTGTAATAGAAACATATTTTTGAAATGACAAAATATGACATCTTTATCAAAGGAAAACTGTATCCAGGCAGATCCTGAATTTGGCTTGGTTCCCCCCACAAAAATTCAACAGTTGCAGCCTTCTTACGAAAGATGTAAAGATTTAATGCTTTTAGCTTTCTGACCTTTTGATTTATCTGGGACAATTGTATATAAATATCCAGAGTTACACATCCTCAATAAGCATCAGTTTTCCCAGTTTATATTCTGGCATATTTTGGGCTGCCTGTCTCTGTGCAGTTAAGATTTATGTTGGAAGTAAGAAGTGAGAGCAAAACAAAATGAAAATTATGGTGAAATGCTTTTCTTACTTAGCAGAAATCCCATCTCTAACCAAAATAATTTTAGATAATAGTCCTTAGGAGAGGTAACAAACTTTGCCCCACTTGAAAGACAAGACAAACCCAAGCAAAAGTTATAGATTGAATGTTGGTGTGCTTGAAGCATTGTAAATGGGGTTTGGTGGTAATTTACACATGTTGAAAGTATTCTCTCTACACTGAAGGCAGACTAAGGCCAAAAGACAGTTTTTAGAGTACACTGCATTATGATAATTCTTACCCTGAATAAAAGCCATGGCAACAAATGTGATTAAAAGTCATTCCAAAGCTTCTGTAAGAGCATGGAATGTGAACTTTCTCCAGGGTCAATACATGGGGAAGGAAGAGGAAAGACAAGAAAAGGAAAAATCCTGGACTGAAAATCCCCTTTGATATGGAGCAGTATAGCTTTTGGCTTAATGGAGATTCATGCACATAGGGAGAAAGAGATGGTTCTATGGACTAACTTCTTCCATCCTCCCACCCTTCCTCCTACCTTCCACTTGCTTCCCCACCTCCCAAAATGTGGTCTTTGAAATCAAGTCCTTATCTGTCTCCACTCATCTACTGCATGTCCCACTGCCACAAGCAAAGATCTCTCTGTTCCAGCTTCCTGTACCCTCTTTCTTCCCATTAGAAGTCCTGATGCCATGCCCTCATTTACCTTTACACATCAAGGCGTTGCCACCTAAGGCACAGTTCCGCTCATGGCTCCCACGCTAGCTGCCGTAGCTCTCTTTCTGCAGAGCTGAACTAGCAGCACCGGTTGGGGCACTGGCTTCATTCCTCCAGATGGTCCAAGACTCAGCAGAGCAACCTGTGGACCAGAGAGCGTAGACAGACACTGAGAAAGGGACCTCTGATCAGCTCATTGGTATCAATTGGTTCTGTGTCTGGTGAGCCAGAGATGTAACTTGTTATAGGCAGGGCTAGGAGCTGCTGCCAGCATGTATCCTGAACAGTTTCATTTCTAGTCAGTTTTACTGTCTGTCAATTCAGCCTCTGACTCAATTTGGATTTGATTCTGGTAAAGAACATTTAAATAGTGTTTTGTCTGGAATATTAAGTAAAGGAGGACAAATTTTAACTTCATGTAACTCTTGATCATTTAGACATCTGTACCGTCTAAATTAAACAAATCAAGGTATTCTTGCACATACGTGTTAAACGAGTCCTATCGGATGTTCACTACTTTTCATTAGTGAATTTATATTTGTACACTACTAATGTAAGAATCACCATGAGAGGATTTAATAAAATACCTGTGAAAGTCCAAGGTGTTGATGGCAGAAATATGACAAAAAACAACACACAGGATCCCCAGACACAGTGGATTGCCAACCAAAACATAAAATGTTATCCACAGAGACTCCTAGCTATAAGAAAAAATAAAGCAAGAGGTTTATAAAGAGGAGACACTCTGGAGTCTTTACAGACAAAGCATAGACACGATAAATATGCCGGTAAGATGCACAGAATGGCTGAAGAACACTGTTGGTGAACTATAAAAAAAAAAAAAATGCCCATAATGCTTTATTAAGCTGGATGCCTGTAAATGGGCAAAAATCATACCCTCAGTGGAAAAAAACAACCCCTTTTTTGACAATGGAATGGAATGGGTGGAATGGCATGGCATGGCAAGGCATGGCATGGCATGGCATGGCATGGCATGGCATAGAATAGAATAGAATAGAATAGAATAGAATAGAATAGAATAGAATATTTCAATTGGAATTATCATCTAGTCCAACTGCCTGACCACTTTAGGGCTGATCAAAAGTTCTAGTATGTTATTAAGGACATTGTCCTAATGACTCTTACACACTGACAAGCTTGGTGCCTTGACCACCTCTCTAGCAAGCCAGGTCCAAAGTGTTACCACCCTCTCAGTAAAGAAATGTTTCCTAATGTCTGGTCTAAACCTCCCCTAATGCAGCTTTGAACCACTGCCATGTATCCTATCACTGGATCCCAGGAAGAAGAGATCATCACCTCCCTCTCCAATTGCCCTCCTCAGGAAGCTGTAGGGAGCAATGAGGTCACCCTTCAGTCTCCTTTTCTCCAAACTAGACAAGGCCAAAGTCCTCAGCCACTCCTCACAGGGCATGCCTTCCAGCCTTTTCCCCAGCTTTGATGCCCTTCTCTGGACACACTCAAGGACCTTCACATCCTTGTGGGGCCCAGAACTGCAGACAGAGTTCAAAGTGAGGCTGCACCAATGCTGAATACAGCAGGATAATCCCCTCATTTGACCAGCTGGCCGTGGTGTGTTTGATGAGGTTTTCTCTCTTGACTGCCAGAATACACTGATGACTCCTATTGAGTCTGCTGCCGACCAGCAGCCCCAGATCCCTTTCTGCAGGGCTGCTCCACAGCCATTCCTCTCCCAATTTATTCTTGTGCCTGGTGTTACTCTGTCCTAGGTACAGAGTCTGGCACTGGGACTTGTTAAATTTCGTGCCACTGATGACTGCCCAATGCTCTGGTCTATCTAGATCCCTCTGCCAGGCTTCTTGTCTCTCAATAGAGTCAACAGCACCTCCCAGTTTAGTATCATCACATCATTGCATCCAGATCATTGGTAAAAATATTGAACAGAACTCCCCTGAGGAACACCGCTGGTGACCAGTCTCCAGGCAGATGTAGCTCCATTCACTACAACCTTTTGAGCTCTGCCCTTCAGCCAGTTCTTCACCCAGTGCACTGTGAACCTGCTCATTCCACAACTGCACAACTTGTCCAGAAGGGTGCTGTGAGGAACTGTATCAAAAACCTCACTAAAATCCAAAAAAAGTACATCCACCACCTTCCCTTCATCCACTAGGTGGGTGACCTTATCATAGAAGGATATCAAAATAGTTAAACAGGACTTTCTCTTTGTGAACGCATGTTGACTGTGCCTGATGATTGCATTGTTCTTTAAATGTCTTTCAATATTACCCAGTATAAGCTCCATAATTTTTGCAGGAACTGAGGTTAGGCTAACAAGTCCGTAGTTTCCTTGGCCTTCCCTCTTGCCCTTCTTGTAAACAGGAATATCACTGCCTAGCTTCCAGTCAGCAGTAGGCCAAGGACTTTAGCCTGGCTTTCTAATAGTAATTGTAAGGGTGTAACAATCCCTTCCTTCTCCTTGTTTCCTTGTATTTAAAATATTTGACACTGAGCTCTTTTTTTCAGCTGGGGTCTGTTAAAGTAGTGAGAAGATGCACTGAAATAACAATCTAATACAATATTTTGCTGAGGATCAAAAAAATACAAAATAAAAGCACTTAGCATGTGTAGTGCAATGTGTCTTGGAAATGTTTTTACAAACTTCAATGAGTAATCTTCCAAAAACTCACTGACATATCTAAATTTTACTATTCCTGCCTCACCAATGGAAGGGTTAGGTAATCTGTCCAGCAAGCACTTTGATTAGTATTTATGAGCATCTGACTCTTATTTCCTTGCAGAAAAGAAATCTTTCTCTGCAGTAGGTCTACTGTAAGTGTATCACTGAATATGTGCATGTAGTTGAAGTTTGTTCACTAAGAAAGTGTTGCTAATCTGGCATAGTTGTCTCTCTCTCTCTGTTTCTTTTAATTCTATTGCTCTCAGATGCCCACTTTAGCTCCTAGCTCCTACCAGAGAGCAACAGAAGAAAAAAATATTTTTATAAAATCTTATGTGGACTTACCAACAATGGCCAACATGTAATAAAGGCATAGTGTCTCTCATGGCACTCCTCTGCTGAAATTTTCTGTTTAGAGCTAGTTTATTGAAGCTTGTTGAGTAAAAGTTTCTAGGATACCCTTTCCTAGAAAAGGATAGTAATGGGTAGTTTGGCAACCTCCTAACACAGCTGCAGGTATTAAAATAGGTAATGGAGGTGCCTGAGGACTGGAGGAAAGCTAATGTCCTGCCAGTCTTCAAAAAGGGCAAGAAAGAGGACCTGGGAAATTACAGGCCAGTCAGCCTCACCTCCATCCCTGGAAAGCTGATGGAACAGCTCATTCTGGATGTCATCTCTAAGCATGTAGAGGAAAAGAAAGTTATTGGGAGTGGTCAACATGAATTCACCAAGGGAAAATCATGCTTGACCAATCTGATAGCCTTCTGGGATGGAATGACTGTACGGGTGGATGAGAGGACAGCAGTAGACATTGTCTACCTTGACCTTAACAAGGCTTTTGACACAGTCTCCCACAACATCCTCATAGGTAAGCTTAGGAAGTGTGGGTTTAGGTGGACTGAGAACTAGTTGAATGGTAGAGCTCAGAGGGTTGTGATCAGCAGTGCAGAGTCTATTTGGAGGACTGTAACTAGCTGTGTTCCCCAGGGGTCAGAAGTGGGTCCAGTCTCGTTCAATATATTCATCAATGACCTGGATTAGGGGACAAAGTGTACCCTCAGCAAGTTTGCTGATAATACAAAACTGGGAGG
>VXBH01000825.1:2545-18005 GCA_013400035.1 Rynchops niger | reverse complement strand
ACCCCATGGAAGGGACCCATGCTGGAGCATTTTGTGAAGAACTGCAGCCTGTGGGAAGGACTCACATTGGAGAAGTTCATGGGGAACTGTCTCTCATGGGAGGGACTCCACTCTGGCGCAGAGGAAGAGTGTGAGGAGTCCTCTACCTGAGGAGAAACGAGGAGCAGAGAAATGTGATGAACTGACCATAATGCCCGTTTCCTGTTTGTAGTGAAGTTCAGCCCAGGAAGAAAGGATTGTGTGGGGAAGATGTTTAAAGATTTAGTTTTTATTTCTCATTATTCTCCTCTGATTTGATTGGTAAGAAGTTGGTTTTCCCCAAGTCGAGTCTGTTTTTCACATGATGGTAATTGCTGAATGATCTCTCCCTGTCCTTATCTTGACATATGAGCTTTTTCTTATGTTTTCTCTCTCCTGCCAAGCTGAGGAGGGGGATTGATGGTGGTCTTTGGTGGTCTCCTGGCATTTAGCTGGGGTCAACTCACCACACTTATTAGTTCAAGACATATCTCAGCAGAAGATGAACCCATATTGTCAAGCTACAAAACTGGATTTCTGTTATAATGTTTTGCTTTATCATTTATACATAACCTTAAGCAAAGACCAAAAAAAATTACTATATAATTCTTCTTGCTGAATGTCTACTTGGAAGGCATACTGAAAACAAGGTTTACAGAGGAGGAAAAAATGAAGTCAGGTTTACAGGTAGCATTAGTTAGAATAGCATGATAACAAGGCTCTCAGGTAGGCACGAGTATTTGTTTATTCAAGTTTTCTTTGTAAACTCTTCTGAAAAGCTGTTATAATGTCAGCTTTTTAATATACCAAGACAAAATAGTCAAAAATACATATTGTCTTTAAATTCAAGACATTGACCCATTTTTGCAGAAGTACTTGGAGTTGCTTAAAATATCTGTTGGACTGATGTTTCCAGTTCGAATTCTGCATTTCCATAGACCAGGGACCCCTGGTGCAGCCTGATGCCTATGAACACGTCTGTGACTTTTGCTGCACACAGTTGCTGTGTTTGTGGTTTTTCTGGTCAATGAATAAAAGCAACTAAGTGTGTTTAGCTAGGTACATTACAGCTGAGGTAAACTCAAGTTGTCATTGCTGAATAGTCATTGCAATAATTTTTTGTCACAATAAACATATAAATGAAATAATGCCAAGAAAGAAACATTTCTGGAAATAGTGTCTTGAAACCTCTAGAACAATATTTCAGAGTTCTACCATCCTGAGTGAGCTCAAGGTATATGAGAAGCATTTGCCTGTTTAAAGTGAGAACTATTCTTAAGGTTTTGCCTCTACTGAGTAAATCTACTCCATTCCTCTGCCCCCGTCCCAGCTTTGACAATAGTTTTGGTAACTTCTGCTGCTCAGGGAGGATCCATGGTGTGCAAAAAGTACCAGAGTGTCTCTTCTTAAAAGTCCCATTGCTCTCCCTGGTGAACTCCTTATGCTAAACAAGCATTTAGTTTGGCTTCTCCAGCATTCTTTGGTGATTAAAATGTAGTTTTGACCAGGAAGTTTTCAGATGGCAACTGTCGTAGCCCCTTTTCCTTCTGATTCCACACCTGAAAAAATTCAGTGCTCTTTTTTACCTGCAAAAATTACCACTGTTTGGCCCACCTCTAATCATGCAATCTCTTTGTTGGAATGGTATTCCTTTTACTCTTAAGAAGAATTTAATATGAAAAGCACTTTGTAGAAAGCCTGAAAGAAGACTCCTTTGTGTTCTGCAGTAGGGTAACTATATTTCACTACCATACTGAGTAACTATTCATAGAGCAGAAAGATTTTGGAAATCATGACTAACACCAAAAAGCTGAGGAAGGTTTCCATTATTATATTGGGCACAGGGAATAGGAATAGACAAACCAAAAAGGTGTTCCCAAGAGATACTCCATTCCTTAGGATTTAGAAAAAACAGGGCTAGGTTTTGAAAAAAGACGGGTTTGAATCTCAAATCTGAACTGGAATCTACAGGAAGTTTCATATCGCAGTTCCATATCGTACAAAAAAAAAAAAAGGATAAATCAATCAGACTGTAGGACTAAAAATACCTCAGCTTTGAACATTTTTTTCCCAATCTTATTAGAGTTGAAAGCATGCCCATTGATCTAGCAGGAGCAATTTGCTAATAATTAGACCAGCAAGGGAAGACTTGGGATTTTAACCAGGAAAGTGGGGAGGAGGAGGTGCTCACACTTCACAACTCCTGGTTCAATAGAGATGAAGATGAAACAGAACATACAGCAAAAACCATACAATTATGCTAGTCACTGTATCAAATTACCATGCAAAGCCACAAGTTCAATGGTTTATAGATTCATATAGAGATTCAGATAGGAGATTATAGACAGCAACATTATTTGAGGTGACCATAAAATATTTTAAAACTTACTGATATAACGTAGAAGATCTCTTGTTCTCCAGAGTTTTTTGCATTTACCTCAGTGCATGTTACCATTGCTTGTAGATGGATTACGTTAGAAGTAGTGGCTTGCATTATGTAAAGCAGACAGTAACTCAGAAATACATGATTTTAAATAATAATTACCTCTGAAAGTTTGTACACAAATGTTTGTGCACTCTAGCTTGATAAAACTTTTTTAAAGAACTAAAAATAAGTGAAAGAATGTAGATTTTTATCAATACTTAAGGAGCTCATCATCCCCATTGTGAATGCTTATCAACCAATTCAAAAAAATATCAAAGGTCTTCATTTTCTCATAAAATACACATTGTTTTATATTTTAAAAGAAAGAAATAAATCAATTTTAGTTTGAAAGGCATATTAAAAATGTAAGCTCAAGAATATGGGATACATTTCACAGAAGATTGCAACTGCTAACATTTTTTTTCTCATCTACCACAAGAAATAAAATGAAACCCATTCGCCTCTGGGGTTTTAAACATCATTACAATTCATCTTAATAATGAAGTTAAAATTAACTGAAAGAAGACAAAATTAAAAACCCCAAGAATCCTCAACCAAAAACCTTTCCTCCTGCCAACACATGGGTTTATTCAAGAAAAATGGATAAAGTCAATGCCTGCTGTATATATTTAAAATGAACAGTAAGATATCAAAAGCATAGGTGTCATCGAATTCAGGAAGTACAAGACTGCATATACATTCTGCAGGTACATTTTCAAAAGCAATAGATGCGTGTTTTCCAAACTCACACAAAGCATACAAAATGTATGAACAAAGGCATGAAGATATGCTATAATTATACTGACAATAACACTCACACTGAAAATGTATTGTTCCAATGCAGCCTTTTTATTTATTTATCTGTACAAGAATGAAAGCAATGGTGCAGATGTCAGTAAGGGCATCTAATCTATCCAGGCCCCCTATAAACGCTATAATGAGTTTGCTTGCATTCACTGACCTTGATCTTAAACTGTGCTGAGAGCTTTCCATTCCTACTGTGTGTGAAAAGCACCTTACAGTATTAAGCCTGCTGCCTCCCATCCCCTCAGAATGTGCACCAAGCTTATTAGGAATGTTTTATATCACAAATTAATTCCTTCAGGAAAAATAAGGTTGTCACATCCCAGCTATGACAATGATGCTGACAATAATGGATGGCACTGTAAAGCTGAACAAAAGGAGAGTGCTGGTGGTTTTTAGAGCTGTCAGGAAAGATCCCCATCTTACTATCTTTTTACCCTGTCTAGCTGTCAATTTTAGTAGCACTAAATCATTGTAGTGCAGCCATTTTAAACATTCTGCATGCTTTAAACAGGCCTGTGGAAAAAAAAAAAACAAAAAAAAAAAAAAACCAAACAAACATGTGTTCACTCCAGCTTGTTGAAGAGTGTAGACAGAAAGGAGTCTGACCCCAGGAGGTATTTCTACTTGCCTTTTTGCCCTTGATGCCTGGAAGAAATTTTTTCAACAATAACAAAACCAGCATCGATGAAAGAAGGAGAAGGTTGAATTCGCCAAGGGGAAATTGCTCGCCGGCAAGATTCTTCACAGATTCTTTCAGCCTAAGAGTTGCAGCATAACAAAGTGGCTGAGTCAGACACAACTGAATCTGAAATTACAGACTCCCAAGAGAGGGGCATTACAGTCAAGATAACATGAGGGGCAGTCCCTGGAACTGCACTACTCTTCCTCCACTTCCTCCCCATTTTGTATCATTGACAAATACATATAGAAGCAACACAAAAACCTTGAGTTTAACCCCACTAGCAGATTGTAGAGAACTACAACGCTCTGCAGTAGTCAGTGCAAGTACTTGCTTTGTTACCACCTCCTCACAGTCTGACTGATCGTGGAAACAGCTACTGCCATTAAAGACTGTCGCCAATCTTCAGCACTCGTTTGCCTGCTCCACACCTCTCTCCAAAACACAACATTACCCTCTTCTGAGCATCTTTGCAACACCAGTTCCTTTGACTGTGCAGGATAGATAATGCCTGTGTGGAACTCGTTGCTTCAGAATGGTTTGGATGCTGCAAGCTAACGAGTGTCCAGAAAGCAACCTGACTACTTGATGGAATAAAAATCTGCCACAGCCTATTAACAACATGACACCTCCTCCCAGTTCATAAGTGACCATCTACTCCCCAAAACAGGATACCGTGCCAGATGGGCCCTTGGTTTGACTGGGGCCAGTTGCTCTTCTTTTCACTGGTAGTTTTTCAAATTGTTGCTACTGATAAAAACAGACTTAAGTGAAGTGAAAGCTTCAGCTGCAAATTGTGCCTGTAACTAATTACTACTCTATTTGCTATCCTTGGCTAGTATTTTATTCATAATACCATCATGACTTTGCTACGACATTAAGTCCTTCACAACTTTAAGGTTCGTTTTAGTAATACATATGGCCAGCAGCTACAAGGGATACCAATCTGATGTCCTTGTCTAGGTGCTATTAGAGTGCAAAGAAAGACTACGACTGTATGATACTTTTTTTGTGTTCAGATAGGTGGATGTCTAATTTTTCTCTTCTGAATCCTCATTGAGACTGAAAATAAAATTCCAAGAAACACAGATCACAAGTTTAGCCAGTTTCCCTCCTGAGAAGGTGGGCAGGCTGTTATGGCTCTCTTTGAAACATCTTCTGTCCATTTAGATCTATTTGCCTACCGTACTTTTAAGACCTTTGTGGTTTGTTTCACAGAGTGAATGCTTGGAACAGGTCTGCAAATCCACAAGGTGTCCAAGAATACAAAAAAAACTGCTGCAGTTCAAAAAACACTAACCTGGGGTTTTTTTGTTTTGTTTTGTTTTTTAATTAAAATGCAACTTTTCTTGGCATTGTGAGCTTTACAAAAGCAAACTGGAGATGTTTTGTTCTAATTAGCTTTTTCAAATTCTTTTTTTCCAATGCACATTGCCTACAGCAAAATATTACCTTGAAGATCTGAAGAGGCATGGAAGAGAAGATATTGACTGAGCTGTTAGCCGTAAGAGCAGATCTCAGTGGGCTGCGTTGTTGGGCTTTGATGGAGCTAGCATAACGAATGGATATGTGTCTACAGCCCAAGTAGTCATTTACAGTAAATACCCAGCGTATGGGTGAGGTCTTTGCAGCTATTTGGTGATATTGCAAGTGCAGGATCTCTCAGTAAGTAGAGAAAAGAATGGCACACCTGGAACACAGTGTCAGTAACGCTTATGATAACAGTAAAAAAAATTCCTCATTTTTGCTAATCCTTGCTAAGTGGATCAGCATAATTCACTCGTAATTTTCCACTAAATTCATACTCATATTTTAAGTACTCTGAAAGGACTAAGAGTGGGAACAGCCCTTGACTGCAGAGAGTTGTCATTTCAAAGAAAAGGAGCACTTAGTAATTTCATTTAGCTTTTCCCAGGCAGTTATGTGTGACAAACAAATTGACAGCAGTGCCCGTACCTCTTACATGACGACTAGTTTATTACCTTTAACTACTTTGAAATGGTGGAGTGGAGCTTCTAAAATTATTATCAGAATAATTAATGACATAAACCTAATGAGAAGTCATGTTTTTTCTCGTCATTTTAGAGACTCACAATGATCTGTTAGGTCCAAAACCCAGAGAGCTTTGTTGTAACAATCAGTTCTTCTGGTACTAATGGATGTTTCACTCGTGTAGCAAAGTGATACTCAACTCTTATAGGAAAACCGTATCCAGCACTATTCATCTGCAACCTAAACAGTTCAATAAATAAAATAGAATGAAACCAAGTAATCAGCTAAACAGTATTTTGACTTCAGTGGGGTCTGGGCTTCATCCCAGGCTCCTAGCAGCAGAGAAGATGCTGATACAGGAAGGAAGCCATTCCCTTATCATTACCAAAACCTGAACTCAGTACTACCCAATGTTATTTCAGAATATCTGGTTACCGCCACACTTCTGAGATCAGCAGAGCAGGTCATTCTATCTGACTGGTATCTGGCTCAGCACAACAACAATTCTGACTTGATCACGTAATTGCTATCATGATATGAATGTTCAATCAAAATAACATAAAAATTAGTTTAGTTCAGATTGTTTACTATTCTGTCTATGCATAAAATGAACAGTGTTCTCTCTTCACCTTGCTAGTAAAAAATTTGCTAATGCATAGCAATAATTAATGGTCTGCTGAATGAAATGGTACTGATTATTCAGTGAAAAGTGACTTTGCTTATTAATAAATCCAAAGCAAATACAAGCTCTTCTTTGTAAAACAACCATAATCTCAGAGGTTATACATTAGAACATTAGACACAGTGCAGTTCACCATCTTCCAAGAAGCAGTAGTAATCTTTTGTGTAACAGTAATAGTAACCACTGTGGCAGTGATAATTTGAATTTTTCTGTTTCAGACTTGAAAAGGGCTTGTGCACATGAAAGCCTCTACTTTTTTCTGGATATATTGCTTTTTCTAATAAAAGATTTTTCCCTATAAGTCTTGCTTGCCTTATAAACCTTTATGATACTCATAACATAACACTGTTATGGTGGATTTTCATCTATTTTTCCAGTGCAAAATGTCAGGTCCATCACTATACAGTAAATAAGACAAAGGAAGGCAAAGAAAGGTAGCAAGAATGGGTCCCTATCCATACCTTATCTGGAGTCTTAAAGATAGCATATATAGATGGGTGCATATTCATGTACATGTATATAAAATATATGTGATTTAACTCCTGAAATCCTGGATCCTATGGATGTCAATAGGTAAACAGAAGTCTTAGTGGTAATGGGTCCAAACAATTGAACCCAGTGAAGTACGGGAGATTTTAAAGCTGAGGCTTTCCACTGCTCACTGATATATTTCTGTTATTACAAACCGCTGGCAATTATGAAAAACCTTTAGTGCACAATGTAATGATTGGTCATGTGGAGGGAATTCTCTCTATTTTCTATTCTGCAGAGGGTAAAGCTGACATTAAAATCAACACCTCTGTCTTCATTTGTTTAATCCCATGGCTTACATTTAGAAAATATAATAATATATCAGTACCAGAAAGGAGTAATAATGGTGTTTAGTTTGCTACGCATGAATGATTTCTGCACTTGCACAAAAGTCTAATGTGCTTTTGAATTTTCAATCATCAGTAGGAATTTTAGAGCCTTTCATTGCACCACTGGTTTCAATCTCAGCAGAAACACAGAAATAAATTATCTACCTTTAAAGTCTGAGGCATTTGCAGGTGGAATACTACTTACGATTAACTTGCATTGAGTGAAAATTTAGGGATTTCTTCCCTGAATAAATTAAAGTACATGATCAATAGCTAAGTGAGAGAAAAACATTCAAATAAGCACAGGAACAGGAAGAAAGGTTCCAAAAATCCCCAGAGTCCCTCCTGAGTATACTCTAAATATAAATTCTGAAAAAAGAAGAAGTGTATTAATGCATTTAAAAAATACTAATTTGAGTCATAACCATATTGGTCTGTCTCTGAGTCATATACACCTTTCAAATAACATTCTGAAAAAAATGAGCAAAGTTACTTTCAGCAAATGCTTGTTTTAGTTATTAAACTGATAACAGTACTTTGTGAGATAATTGGGTTATTTTTCCTACAGGGAAATAAATACTTATTGCTTTATGTACTTTATATGGTTGAAAATAAATGATGTAACTTCAAGTGTAGGAATTAGTTACTGATTTAAATTCAAATTATCTTGCAAGTGAATTCCCTGTCTTCTTAAGTTAGTTAATAATTTACTTAACAATTTACTGAAGGGGATGCAATTTCAAAAAATAAACTTTTGTGTCTATATGTTTTGAACAACTATATGAATCATATTATGCTATAAACAAAATTTGTGTGTGGAAAATACATTGTTTTCATTGACCTAAATACAGCTTTTTAAGCATATTTATTATGTATGATTTTTCCATTTAACATACATTTTAGGGTGCATTCATTTTTTTATTCCAGCTGTTTTCCATTATCAAAAGTGATATTCTATGCAGTAGAAATGGGATTTTAAAGATTTGATACTGATCTTCAAATTGCATTGTCTCCAAACAGGTCTTTACTTACGCATATACTTAAACTTCCATTTGAATTTACTTGACATCTACAGATGGAATGTACATGCAGAATATTTCCTGGTCAAAAGCTGAAGCATTATTCTACCTTTTGTTTTGCTTGGGTTTAAGCTTATAGAAATAAAATCAGCTCATTACCTGAAGCTATTCTTCACAGCTCATTCGTCTCAATATAAGTACCACAAATAATGAGTATAGCCTATTTATAATTATAGGCTGGAGAGGAGGGGTTCGCTTTGCTACTGTTTTGTTGGATTATGTCCTCAGGTATGCTTCTGAAAGTTAAATAATACATTGAAAGATGGAGAGTACTAAATAATGCAGGTTTGCAGGGTATGAGTTTTCTTACGCTAAGTGAGGGAACATTCTTTGAACAGAAAATTGTAACCGGAAGAAAAATACATCCTTGTGCTAGAGAATTTTTTCACTTTAATTTTAGTCAATAAAACCACTTCATTAAGTTTCCAAATTAGCTATCATATATATATTCTACACCACAAATTCAGGCAACTGTTTGAAAACCTATGCATTACATACTTTTTATCAACGTGTGAACAAACACAGGAAAAGAGTAGGTGTTCTTTTGTGCCATAGCCAAGTTAAAAAACACTTATGGGAGAATTTACCTTCTTTACAATTTGATCAGATGGTATCTGATCGTTTAAAAATCCCTTGTTTAAGACATTTGCACTTCTCTACGCTTTCTGGTGAATTTGGTGTCGTATCTCAGGCCTAGTTTGTAACTCAGATAAAACACAACATCTAGAGAGTGTTAATTTGTATTAATTTGAATGTTCTTTATTTCCAAATGAACAAAAATTTCAATAAGGTACCTGAAATATTTTTTTCCTTTTTTTTTTTTTTTTTCTTTTACAGACATAGGAACTAACAGTGGTAGCTCAGTGAATAGGTATTATATTATTTCTTTGAACATAACACTTAGGAGTGTTATGTTCAAAGCACTCTCTATACTTGAGACCAGAGCCCCCGCCTCTGCTTTAAGAGAGATGCGCTTGACAGTCCCAGCCTCTGTGTGTGTGGGCTAGCTCATGTCTGCAGAGCAAGTGTACTCCACGGGGACCTCTTGGAGAAAACACTGCATCTGAGAAATGGGGAACAGCACTCACCCGGCTGTTGTCCTGATGCAAGGATGTGTCCTAGGACCACACAAAGGGATCAAGACTGCTGAGCACACCTGCTTCAAAGAGCTACACCACCTACTTCAACAGCAACAACAAAAAAAGTAAAAGGTGAATTGTGAGACAAGATAAGCCAGTATTGCAGCCACAATCTCAGGGAAACCATTTCTCTTTTACTAAGCAGGATTCAAAACAGCAATTCTGATTTTATACAGGTTTTCATAAAATTATGACGCCTTTTAATCCAGATGAGATAAAAATCCAGGAATTAGACCAGAAACCCAGAAGGAGCTCTGCAAGGTTTGTGACAGCCGTAACAGTAAATAAAACCGGGCCAGGGGCCCAAGTGTTGAGCCATGCTTATTCATACTGTTAACCCTTTAGGACTCTCTACAGTGGAGTTTTGATGTGTATCAGCTATCATGTGGTCAGACAGTTTCTAAACAGAGTTCAGGGATTTAGGACACACCAAGGATTGCACAAGGCTCTGAAGAGTAGGGTTTTGCCTTTTCTTGGCAGGGGTTGAGCAGTGGTTTGCAACCTGTTTTTGCTATCAGACAATGATTTCAGCTCTTTGGTCTCCAGCAGACCTTGAGTCTAATGCATCCATTCAGTGATGAGCTACAGCTGTCTGGAGACCAGAACTGGGATGCTGCATCACTCTGCTCAAGCGCCAGTGTCACACGTTGAGCCATTCAACTATGCAGTCCATGTTACTGCATCCCAGCTAACTACCATCACCAATATAATCTGAAGTTCAACATTAGTGAAATATTGACTAAACTGTCTGCGAATGTTTGATTAACCTGTAAGATGACTCACTGATATTCTCAGTTGGGCTTCAAATTCCATGTTTAAGCTTCTGATGACATTGATAATACTTCGGGTGTCCAAGACACCTTTCCAAGTTCTCTCTTCTGTTTACACATCACGCTTCACTACTTAATTTTTTTAGGGTAACACCTGAATTTCAGTTATTTTTCTCCTATATTTTCCCAGTCATCTGGCACTAACTAATACTAAATATTTAATTCCCCCATGCTTTATTTTAATTCTAGGAGGCCAAGATTTCTTTAAAGCATATTTACCCAAATCAAGTGTCATAACTTCTAGTCTGATACATAAAAATCTTCCCATTAGTAATTCAGCAAGCACACATTTCTAGACTATATGGTGTTGTTTGATAAGACAGCAGCAAAGAAGCTATTTTCTGATTTAAAGATATTTTATCTTCTTTGACAGTTTTCATACCAGTTAAAAAATGTATCTTGGGAAATACTGTCTTTTCAAATAGAGCATAGATTGTGGTAGGCAGACAAAGTATATAAATATTATTGATCTCATAACTTTTTCTATGTTCATCAGGGTCAATTAGTAGAAATTAACTTACTTAGTAACATACACTTCACAAAGCTAAACCTTGAACTTAAAAACATTTCTTGTATGGCACTGACAAACTATAGGTAACTCCTGCTTACAATGATGATGAATCTTTGATATCTTAAAAAAAAAATCACCAAAGAAAGGATTGCTAAAAATACATATAATGTACTGGTCATGGGCATGATTACTATTTCAAGGGATGCCCTGGTGCACAAATGAAATAATTTGTGCAAGCTAAACTTCTTTTTCGGTCTGCTTTCCGTTCCCCAATCTCCTCTAAGCACAGTCAAATCAAGAATGACAGAGAACTCAGGTATAATGCTTTTCTTTGAGTATTAACAAAGCCCAGTCGCTATTAATACATTTAAATAACTGGACTCAAATAAATTTTTTTTCCCCTGATAAATGTTGCTCTATCTTTTATTCATAAATTTTCTCAGATCCCATTAAAACAGTTAATACCAGCCACATAACCATTCTTTTTTGGTTATTTCAAATCGTGACATCTCTGAGAGGTTTGCATAAATATGTAGTACATAACTTTTTTCTTTTTCTCATGCTGACTTGTATGTATTTACTTATGTTTCAGATTAATCTTTAAATTATTCTGTGCATGTCTGATCACAAAGTGGTAATACCTGGCATTCAGTTACTCCGTATTTTAAGACATGTGGGAGCTCTACTGCATTTGGCTAATATCACTTTGAATGGTTTATAAAACTTCTGATGCTGCCTGCTCTGCTCTTATAGAGCTAGAAGCTGCTGGAATTCATTAAAGCTGCTCTGTGAAATAAATATAGATATGCCTTGCGTGCTGGAGCATGCGGTTACTTGGTTTCCGGTGCATCTGCTTGTGTCACAAAAATGTTAATTCTAAGATCCTGCACAACTCTGAGGTAGCAGCAATTTAAGGTTTATTAACTCAGGATTAGGTTGTATGGTTTTTAACAATACTTAATCATCAGCTAATTATCAGAGTGATTTTATAAAATTTGCTATAATCAACACAATGACTTAGTTAAATGTTCAAAAATGCTGAGGTTAATATGAGACTTATGACGGAGTTTCTTAGATCAAATTGCACATACACAAACATAAGACTTACAACAGAGCTTCCTAAATGAAATTGCACACACACAAACAGATATAGACTTTAACCTGTATAATTAAGATGTTTCCCTATTTGCAAAAGCTAGTAAAATATTCGTACCAAATTATCTTTGAAACCTCACGAAATGCAACAGCAGTGAATTACTCTTTTCCTTTGTTGGCATTTGTCAGCAGATGACCTTTGAACCCTTTGTCATCTGTCAGGATGATCTTTGGAACCCGGTGAAATCTCCCCTGAGAGACGTCCCAACTTGGGGAGATACTTGGTCACAGCCTGCTGTGATCCCAGGGAGCAAAAAGGGTCTCACTGTTTATAGCATCGCAAGATGATTTACTTTTGTCAGTGTTTTTCCATTTTGGCCACAATTTTTGTCAGGTAATTCTGGTACCTTCCAAAGTGGGCTATGATCCTGAGCAGGAGTTCCAGGCATAGTTCCCAGGCNTGAATTTCAGTTATTTTTCTCCTATATTTTCCCAGTCATCTGGCACTAACTAATACTAAATATTTAATTCCCCCATGCTTTATTTTAATTCTAGGAGGCCAAGATTTCTTTAAAGCATATTTACCCAAATCAAGTGTCATAACTTCTAGTCTGATACATAAAAATCTTCCCATTAGTAATTCAGCAAGCACACATTTCTAGACTATATGGTGTTGTTTGATAAGACAGCAGCAAAGAAGCTATTTTCTGATTTAAAGATATTTTATCTTCTTTGACAGTTTTCATACCAGTTAAAAAATGTATCTTGGGAAATACTGTCTTTTCAAATAGAGCATAGATTGTGGTAGGCAGACAAAGTATATAAATATTATTGATCTCATAACTTTTTCTATGTTCATCAGGGTCAATTAGTAGAAATTAACTTACTTAGTAACATACACTTCACAAAGCTAAACCTTGAACTTAAAAACATTTCTTGTATGGCACTGACAAACTATAGGTAACTCCTGCTTACAATGATGATGAATCTTTGATATCTTAAAAAAAAAATCACCAAAGAAAGGATTGCTAAAAATACATATAATGTACTGGTCATGGGCATGATTACTATTTCAAGGGATGCCCTGGTGCACAAATGAAATAATTTGTGCAAGCTAAACTTCTTTTTCGGTCTGCTTTCCGTTCCCCAATCTCCTCTAAGCACAGTCAAATCAAGAATGACAGAGAACTCAGGTATAATGCTTTTCTTTGAGTATTAACAAAGCCCAGTCGCTATTAATACATTTAAATAACTGGACTCAAATAAATTTTTTTTCCCCTGATAAATGTTGCTCTATCTTTTATTCATAAATTTTCTCAGATCCCATTAAAACAGTTAATACCAGCCACATAACCATTCTTTTTTGGTTATTTCAAATCGTGACATCTCTGAGAGGTTTGCATAAATATGTAGTACATAACTTTTTTCTTTTTCTCATGCTGACTTGTATGTATTTACTTATGTTTCAGATTAATCTTTAAATTATTCTGTGCATGTCTGATCACAAAGTGGTAATACCTGGCATTCAGTTACTCCGTATTTTAAGACATGTGGGAGCTCTACTGCATTTGGCTAATATCACTTTGAATGGTTTATAAAACTTCTGATGCTGCCTGCTCTGCTCTTATAGAGCTAGAAGCTGCTGGAATTCATTAAAGCTGCTCTGTGAAATAAATATAGATATGCCTTGCGTGCTGGAGCATGCGGTTACTTGGTTTCCGGTGCATCTGCTTGTGTCACAAAAATGTTAATTCTAAGATCCTGCACAACTCTGAGGTAGCAGCAATTTAAGGTTTATTAACTCAGGATTAGGTTGTATGGTTTTTAACAATACTTAATCATCAGCTAATTATCAGAGTGATTTTATAAAATTTGCTATAATCAACACAATGACTTAGTTAAATGTTCAAAAATGCTGAGGTTAATATGAGACTTATGACGGAGTTTCTTAGATCAAATTGCACATACACAAACATAAGACTTACAACAGAGCTTCCTAAATGAAATTGCACACACACAAACAGATATAGACTTTAACCTGTATAATTAAGATGTTTCCCTATTTGCAAAAGCTAGTAAAATATTCGTACCAAATTATCTTTGAAACCTCACGAAATGCAACAGCAGTGAATTACTCTTTTCCTTTGTTGGCATTTGTCAACAGAAGGTCTCTGAAATCCTCACAAAATCTACTCTTTGAAATCCTTGCAAAATATGCATTTTAATATCCTCACAAAATCTATGCTGAGAGGCATCCCAACTCAGGCGGAGGCACTGGGTCACAGCCTGCTGTGATCCCAGGGAGCAAAAAGGGTCTCACTGTTTATAGCATCGCAAGATGATTTACTTTTGTCAGTGTTTTTCCATTTTGGCCACAATTTTTGTCAGGTAATTCTGGTACCTTCCAAAGTGGGCTATGATCCTGAGCAGGAGTTCCAGGCATAGTTCCCAGGCAGCAAGAGTTTCAGGTATGGTTAGGGAATGCACGTTTCCTTCTTACTAATGGTGTTCAGTCCAAAAGGCATACCAGTTCTCTGGCTTTCAGTAGGGTTTCATGGACTCTCCAATGTCACTGAAGATACCAAACAGCCTTGCATTGTTTTCTTTTGTAAAGACAGCAAAGTGTTTATAGGGAGAAACACTGTTTGCAATAATGTTCTTATTGTCTCTGCCTAATGTTTTATACCTGAAGTCGCACATGTAATAGGACAGTTTAAGCATTCATGGGTAACAGAAAATATACCTTAAATAAGGAACAACTGATTAATGAAAAGTCAGAAAAGTTTATTATCATATACGTACTAATTTATTTATGTATTAAGTACAGCTAATTATTTATATACTTATTTATTGTTATTCAATATACCTAAGCAGTTCTTACACTTTTTTATGGCTCGGGATTGATAACTTTTATTGACATTTCAGATCACAGCACATGAGATTTTCCACAAGTGTCGATTAATGAGTGTCTGCCTTCCAGAATTGGATGCTTGGACAAATGCATGCAAGTCCATGGGCCTCGATGGGATGCACCCGAGAGAGCTGACGGATCTGGTGGCATTCATTGCTGAGCCTCTCTCCATCATCTTTGAAAGGTCCCGGAGAACAGACGAGGTGCCTGAGGGCTGGAGGAAAGCTAATGCCATGCCAGTCTTCAAAAAGAGCAAGAAGGAGGAGCCGGAGAACTACAGGCTACTCAGCCTCACCTCCATCCCTGGAAAAATGACAGAACAGCTTGTTCTGGGTGTCATCTCAAGGCATGTGGATGAAAAGAAAGCTATCAGAAGTACTCAACATGGATTCACCAAGGGGAAATCATGTCTGACTAATCTGATAGCCTTCT
>VXBH01000824.1:0-30151 GCA_013400035.1 Rynchops niger | reverse complement strand
TTTCCCTCTCCACCTCTGCAGTTTCATACTGCAGAAAGAGGAAGCAGTGGAAAAATCTTTAATACGAGGAGCTTTTAGTTCAAATAGAGCAAAGACAGGCTATGAGTGTGAGCAGCGTAAAGCCACATTTTATTAATTTCCAATGTATCCTGTTTATCCTAATGTATGTATATTACATTCCAATTTACTATTATTAGTTTATCTTTGGCCTGGAATTGCAGTTCATAGTTCGATGCAGTCAGAGCAGTAACGCTGACAGGACTGTCTGATGGCGAGCAGTTCCGATGTGAAATGTCTGCTGCTACAGCCTGAGAGTTTGACTGACACATCCTGTACATCGGTGCACACTTGTGGGCGTAACGCTGCTGGGCCTATATGAATGGTCTCTGAAGCACACACAGCAGCTGTGGCCTCTCTGAACATCAGCCTCACTGTGCGTATGTAACACATTGCACAGGAGTGTTTCTGTGGGGATTTCCCAAATAGCACATTGCAAGCCTTGGCAAGCAGCAAGTTAGTGGTAGATGTTCTGAGGTGTGTGTTTGTCCTGGGAGAGACAGCCTAGAGAAATGGGCTGACAGACACCTTGTGAAGTTCAACAAGGAGAAGGTCAAAGTCCTGCAGCCGGGCAGGAACAGCCCCACACACCAGTATGGGCTGGGGGTGACCCAGCTGGAAAGAAGCTTTGCAGAAAAGGATCTGGGCATCCTGGTGAACATCAAGCTGCACATGAGCCAGCAATGTGCCCTCGCTGCAAAGAAGGTGAATGGTACCCTGGGCTGCATTAGACAGAGCAGTGTTGCCAGCAGATCAAGGGGGTGATCCTTCCCCTCTACTCAGCACTGGGGAGGTCACACCTGGAGTACTGTGTGCAGTTCTGGGCTCCTCGGTACAGAAGAGACATGGACATACTGGAGAGAGTCCAACAAAGAGCCACAAAGATGATGAAAGGACTGGAGCATCTCTCCTATGAGGAGGCTGAAACAGCTGGGACGGTTTATTGTAAAGAAGAGAAGGCTGAGGGGAGATCTTATTAATGTATGTATAATATCCACCTGAAGGGAGGGTACAAAGAGGACAGAGCCAGGCTGTCTTCAGTGGTGCCCAGTGACAGGCCAAAAGGCAATGGGCACAAACTGAAATGCAGGAGTTCTCTCTGAACATCAGGAAACACATTTTTACTGTGAGGATGACTGAGAACTGGAGCAGGTTGCCCAGAGGGGTTGTGGGGTTCTCCATCCTTGGAGATATTAAAAAGCCGTCTGGAGATCGCCCTGGGCAACGAGTTGTGGCCCTGCTTGAGCAAAAGCGTTTGACCAGATGACCTCGAGACGTCCTTTCCAAACTCAACCACTCTGTGATCCTGTGAGAGATCTGCTAAAGGTAAGGACAAGGAAGGCCCTTTGAGTAGGAGGAGGTGGGTGGGTAAGAAGGACAGGTCTGGGGAGATGAGGTTGAGGAAGCAAGTATGGAGGAGAGAGGGAAATCAAGAAATAAAGAAAGTCAAGAATGAGCCAGCATGGTGCATGGGCTAGGGAGAAACTAATTGACCCCAGCCCTGGAGGTTTTGACTGAAAATGCTAGATTGGGGTTCATGAGGAGGATTACAAGTAAGTTGGAAGTGATTGTTACCGGTATTGATGCTGCTGTGCCACCTGTAAATAAGTACTACAAACAACCTTGAAATCACAGAAAAACCAGAATCAAGGTCTTGTCTCCAAAAAAGAAAATTGCTGTTACCCCCCATCAATTTTCTTTTCAAATAATTGAGATTGACCTTGCATCACCTGGTTGAAACAAGCAGTTTAGCGCAGTTTTGAGCAATCCAGTTGCAAGGCAACATCAGATTCCTCACACTGCCATTTACAAAATGCCTTCAATTCCATATCCCTGGAGTGTGAGGCTTGTCATTCATAGAGGATGTAACACATGAAGGAATCAGGGCAGATGAAGACAAAAATACAGACCCTAGCGTACCCCGCTAAGTGGATGTCCGCTGGTAGGAAACAGGGAGTGCTCCCAGCAAGGGTGGGCCTGCTTTTCAATGACCATGACTACAGCAGTCAAACCTGGGGAAACTGAGAAAACCACAGTATTTTAAGCCGTGTGCTAGGAGCTAAAGACTCAGTTTTCATCTCAGATTGTCTGGGTTTCTTTGGGTGAATCATTTTGTCTGTGCCAGAGTCCATTCAACAGTCAAAAGAAGATGCTCTTCCTGACTCCCAGAAAGTTGCCAGGCCCTATGAAATAGTGCTGGAGACTTTGCCTGCTTTGTCAAAATGGTGGTAGCATGTACGGAAAGGAACCTAGCGGTTGCTTTACCAGACAACCCCAGTGAAGAAACAGCTTCTCATGTTATCACGATGCGTGTGAGGCGAGCATGTCTCTGGGCCTGCCTAGTTTACCTTGTGAATAGTGCAACAGCTTTGCCTCCCCCGGGATTTTACAGTGCAGTGCATGCTAGACTGTTTTACTGATTAGCTCTTCAAACGTGGCCTCTCCGTCTCATCCCAAAGAGAGGCCCAGGATATTTACAATAAATAAATACATGAGGTTGCCTAAAAAGTTTACCATTCTTGTAAGGGAAGGGATTTTCAGCTGTGGACTTTAACGATACACATGGCTCCTCTCTGGGTTCAAGTTTTCACAGTACTAAAGGGATTTGAAACAAGTATAGTCGTTTCCATGAAAAGCAGTTGAATAAGTATCTTTGGCAGAGCTTTTAATCTTCTGCCTAGAGCATGTTGATATAACTGATTGATATATACCAATTTTCTTGGAAGTAAGTTCTTCCTGGGTGAACTCTGTAAGCAGCGATGAATGAATGCTGGAGAAGCATGGCTAGCAGATTGAGGTAAGTTACAGTCCTCATTGTCCATGGCATTTCTGAGGCTGCACTTGGGCTGTGTCTGGTCTGCTGACCCCCAGTTCAAGAGGAATGTGGAGAAACTGGAGAGAGTCCAATGGAGGACTACCAAACTGGACAGAGTATGGAGCATATGAGCCACAGGGACATGGGGGAGCTGGGCGTATTTAGTCTGACCAAGAGGTGGTTGGAGTGATTAAATAGCTGTGTACAAATACTTGAAAGGCAGTTACAAGGATATTGTAACATGACCTTTCTTGGTAGGGGCAGAAGATGTATCATAACATATAACTGCAGCTTGAGGAGTTCAGATTGGACATGGGGAAAGATGTCTTCACCAGAGATTAGTGCCACGCTGGAAGAGGTCACCAGAGAAATGGTAGGTTCTCCCTGCTTGGAAGTTTTCAAGATTTGACTTGACAAAATCACGGCTGACGGCATTGGCAGCGGTCCTGCTTTAAGTGAAAGGATGTACTAGGTAACTTGCAGAGCTCCCGTCCAGCCAGCACTTCTGTGATTCAGTGAGATTCTTGGTTCAGATACAGGATCGTTGATGCTGGTTTTGCACAGGTGGGGCCCATATCAATTTGAGTATGCCAAATGACAGAACTTCAGATTCACTGAGAGAAATCGAGGAAAGATAATACTAAACCACACCCTCCTCATGGATAGTCCGATACCTTGCAGGAGTTTTCTTGAGGAGCTTAGATTTAACCACTTAAAATCTAGCCAAAAAGCTCTAGAAAGCCTCTTGGCCTTCTCAGTTGTACTCACAGCAGATGGAAATGGCAGGACAGAGAGGGAAAATGCGTTGTGACTGTCTCATCTGTGCCACGACCTACAAGCTGAATCACGTGGGCCACGCAGAGACCCTTGAAATTAGGCTTCTGGGGCCCAAGCTGCTATTGGGAATGGGATGGAGGCCAAGCAGCTTAAGGGCAGATTTTAAAAGTCAGTTTGGTATCTGTGCACGTTCATTGGTACCTACTTGGACACTCATGCCTTTAAAATATTGTCCCTCTCAACTGAATGAAAACATTTCTCTTCAGTTTTTGCTACATAGCACATTCTTGATCAAGGTCCCAATGGTCAGGAGCTGGCTTGTGAGCGGTGTGAGCTGTTTGGCTCTTTGCCAAAAGAGTAGCCCTAGCTTCCTCTGCTGCGTGCAGTTCTGCACCTCTTTTCTGTAAGGTTTGTGTTCGGTCAACCTAGCTCCCAACCTGTTCAAACCAATATAAAGCGTCATCTTCAAAAAAGGCTTTAACCACAAGTCCTCTTCTCTGTGGGTGAGGGAGATCTTGCTGGGTTTTATTTCTTTTGGGCAGGCAGAGCAACCTTTAGGCATTGGGTGGAGAAGGCAGGGCATAAGACTAGGCTATGTTTCTTTTGTGCAGTCCCCAAGGAAACTGGACATGTACTCCTTTCCCATGCAAGGTCACTTCAGGGCAGAATGAGGTCTGTAATGAAGGTTTGTTATCTCATGGCACTTGGATTTCTTAATTCCAAAGTTCCTGAGTTCACTAAACTTCTGATGATGATAGTAAGAGAGGGAAAGACAGACAGATAATCATTTTATCCTGCACCCTTTTTAATCTGAAAATTATGCTTTACATCCTCCAACACAGATCTGCATCCTTTGGAGTTTGGGTTAGGACTATAAGTAAGACAGATATTCCACTACCACTTACAAGGGTAATAATTACCAGAGCTATTGATCCTTCTGCTGCAGACCAAGGTAACTACAGCAAAGACAATGGTCAAAAAGAAATTTCCCTCTACGATACATCGCCCATCACAGTGCATTATGTGGATTTTCACATAATGAAACCAGGAAGGACTCCATCAAACAGGAATAATTTGGTTGAGACGTGCCAATAACTTGACCTAGAATAAGAACCAGTAGAGGGAAAGCAAGGCCCAGGCCACGTCTGTTCTGCTGCGTGAGGGCAGCTGCTGCTCTGGGGAACTGGTTAATGTATTACATACTGTTAATGGGTTGAACTTTTGGCAGCTTGCCGTCATGTCACTGTCCCTGTTTCAGTCGGGGTGAAGGTCAGATTATCTTAGATGACTTGCTTGTCCAGGCACTCTCTGGCCCCTTTTCCTGGCATTAGCCCTGGTGGGACGGGGAATGGAGAGCGCATGAGAGCAGGGTGGGTGGAGGGGGAAGGTTTTCAGAGTTTGTATACCCTGTTTTGAGATCCTGCCTTGGTAAGTGTTGGTTAGGCATACCCACTCTTCTTTACCAAACCCTAAGGTCAACCTCCTGCTCCCAGGTTGAAGGAAACCAAACTGCTCCTGGTCCTCCAGCAGCCTCCATGACCAGTGCCATGGCCAGCTCCATACAGGGAGTCCTGCCAGAAATGGAGAGCTTTCCCTTATCATCTACTGTTAGACCTGATTTTCTTTAGCTGACACCTTTCCTCCTCTGTTGCCCGCTGCCCTGGCCCAAAACAGAGACAGCTCCAGCCTGCTAGGCACCCTCCCCTCCCTCTTCTCGCCAGCGCCTGGCCTTCTGCCCAGATTTAGAGCTGCTGGTTCCAGCTCCTCCTTACCGCCTCTCCCCGTTTCCGGAGGGGCCCTGGCCCCCAGCCCTTATCTCCTCCAGCCCCTGGGCTGTTTGCAGGGGAGAGTATAAAGGGGTTGGCGCGGAGAGCGGAGCGGGAGCACAAGCAGCACCGGACCAGGCTGGGTGTCTGCTTGACTCGTCACGTCCTTCTCTGCACCATGGGGAAGGACGGGCTGCTCATCAAACCAAACATCTTCCTCCTTCTCCTCTTCTTCCTCCCTGGAGACACCTCACCCGCCACAGAGCCGTAAGCTACGCAGGGGGGTCTCTGGGCAGGCGGGAGACCTGGGTTGTATTGCCGTGTCTGTTGCTTTGTCTCTTATCTTCTGCATACTTTCTTTTACCCAGGAGTACAGACATCAGGGCTGGGAAAGGTGTCTTCTACAGACAGCAACTCTAGTGCTTTGGGGGGACTCAAAACAGCCTGTGAAACGGAGATATCAGTAAACTTCAGGAAAAAAAAAAGAGAAAGGTCTATGAGAATATATCTTGCTGCTTCAGAGAACTGTCAGCATTTCAACTAAATTTTCTGCATAAAATTGGTTCTTTGAAAGGCAACTTTTACTAACTGTTTACACATTCAGTTTTTCTTAAGAGACAGACTTTTCTGAAAAGGCAATGAAAGGTTTCATTGTGGGTTGAGTACCCTACTCCCAGGTTGAAAGGCCCAGGAGATGGAGTGGTTTTTTGATTGCTAATGAGAAAAAAATAAGAACAAATAACAGATCTGGCCTCACCAGAAATGGCTTTATTTTTTAATTCACATTTTTCAGCACAGCCAATGGGATGAAAATTCCCTTCTCACCCAGGGTTATGGGGCACTTTAAGACCGTGACTGTTCCGGTCTGTGAGGGTATCATGTGCTGCATCCCTTCTTCAGCCCCCTTTTGCCACGTTTGTATGTGAAGGGAGTGTGTCTTGTGTGCATGTGTGTACACACGTACGGCAGGAGCAGCGCATGAGGGGTCCTGACATCCCAGAGACTTTTTCCTTTGGCTTTTCGGCAATGCCTTTCCCTCCCCCAGCAAAGCAAGGCTGCGCTCCAGTGCTTTCACCAAGTGCAGGGTAAGCAAACGGCAGGGTCGGGATCTGAGGGGCCAGAGCTTTCTCCCTGCAGACCAACTGATGGCCATAAAGGTGCCAGGGCCTCCCCTATCACTAAAGGCAATGCCCTACTTTACTGCCCAGGTGAGAGCTCTTCTCCCAGCTGCTTGCTGCTCGGGGGGTACCCGTCAGAGGGCACTCCTCGTCCCCCCCAGAGGGCAGCGCTGTTGGCATTAGGTGGGTCAGGGCTGATCCCCGGACGCCGTGCTGGGCGCCGGGACGCCAGCGGCACGTCGCTCCGCTGGGAGGGAGGGAGGGAGGGAGGCTGCCTGGGGCGGGCTGAGACAGAGGGACGTGCTTCCCTGAAAAACTGAAATTCGCTCCGGTGCTTTTGCCTAAGATCTGGCACCACGCTGTGGCAGTTTTAGGTCTCTGCGAGGATGAGAGCCGTGCTGGAGAGAGTTTGCAGTGTGCCATCAATGGCATTTATTCGCCAAATAACAGCACTTGTGTGGCTTCTGAATGCTACTAAGTGTCTAGCAAAGGTGACAACTGACTTTCCCCCACGGGTGTTATTCAGTGTCCCAGGAGGAAGCGCTGCTGTTGTGCCAGAACATGGTAAAACACATCCCTCCCAGACGTTTGCGTTGAGTATTTCCTGTGGTATCTTACTTTTGAGATCGGCCTCGCTACTTTCCCCTGCTGTTAGAGACATGCTGGAAATCTTGTTACAGTGCTAGAAAAAGCATTTCTCCCCCTGTACAATGAAGGCTGTAGTCATCAGAATGGTTTATTTGCTCTTCCTGTACAGCTCCTGTTACATGTTCCTGCCCCTCTAACCTAGCCTTCTCCTCTCTTCCTAAGGCAGTATATGGTGCTGCTGCCCTTTCTGATACACACCGATTCTTCTGAGAAAGTCTGTGTTCAGCTGACCCACCTGAATGAGTCTGTGACACTGAGCGCCACACTCGAGTACCAAGGGGAAAACAGGAGCTTGATTGATGACGTGGTGTCGGAGAAGGACGTGTTCACCTGCATCCCTTTCTCTGTGAGTATCTCATCTGTGTGGGCCCGTCCCTTGTGCCAGGGATAAACTGTAAGGGCACTGAGTAGTAATGAACCGTGTGTAGGTATTCACTTCCCTCTTGGCCAAAGGTATCACCCTCAACACTCTCCTGCTGCTGAAATCTCCTTAGCATTTTACCTGAATGGGAAATGCTGAATCCTGGAAAGCCAGCCCCTCTCTAGGACAAGAGGAGAGGCCAGGAGAAAGAAGCGGTTTTAGTATTCATGCTCCTGATGATGGCTGTTTGGTGAACAGTTTCTTCAAATCACTCTCCACATCATCCTTCAGCAGCCACAGATTGTCACTTGAGTGCCTTCAAATTGGGATAGAGCTTTTGGCTTCAGATACATTTTGCTTTGTGGATATAGTACACTGAATTAATGTGAGAACACAGAGCTGTGATTCCCTGTGTCTGAAAAAGAAAGCGAAGCAGGAAATTCGTAGCTTAGTGTAGCTGTTCGCCCCAGGGTCTATAACAAGTCCTGGGCAACCAGGGAAGTTGGTTGCCTGTTTCAGAACACAAATTATGTCTTTCAGCTGAAGGCTGAAGAACTGGCCTTCAGGACACTGAACCGGTTGGCATCTATGTCTGTGTTTGTCAGATACAGGCTGAAGAATGGTCTTGTCACTTGGAGAGAGATGTATAGAGATCTGGCATGTCTGGTTTGGAAGAGAAAATGTTCTGCAAAGACTAGGGACATTAGGAAAGAGAAGGGGGATTATTTCATTGCCTCTGTGAATGTCAAAAGGATAAAGGACAGAAAGGTTTTGGCCAGGGCAGTAAGAATTTCTTAAAATCACTGCACAGCAGCAGAAATGAGTCAGAATATGGGACTAAGCAAAGATCAGTCTCTTGTTCCTGATAATAGTTTCCGTTACCTCTGTGTTGGGTCCATCAGGATTATATTAGATCTCTTATTTCATGAAGACCAGTTCAGTTCAGGAAGCCTATAAAGGTGGTCTGTCACATAGTTGCCTTCTTACTCTCCAGCTTCCAAAATCAAATAGCCAGTCACCAGTCACGTTTATCACTGTGACGGTGAAGGGGGCGACACTGGAGTTCAGGAGCCGCAAGTCGGTGCTGGTCAAGAATTCCGAGAGCCTGGTCTTCGTCCAGACAGACAAACCCATCTACAAGCCCGGACAGACAGGTACCAGGGAAGGGGTGGAGATTTGCATTTGAAGCAAAGTTTCATACTGCAACTGTTGGACTGTGCTGGCCAGATGGTGACTACTGTCAGTGGGGGCCAGAACAGTAATCTCATGGCTGAGGCTTATGTTTTTAATGCTCCATGTGGGAACAATTTGGGGAATCTTAAGGCACATGCACATACTTGGGGCATGTGCACACACTTCCTCTGTCACTGGAGGCTCTGTTGCTGTGCTTCATGCAGTTAGCATCTGCATTAAAATCAGAGAAAGACTGGATATTTGTCCTATAGAGAACAGGAACAAAATTCGGACTAAGTCATGAACTAGCTTTCAAAGCGTCAGCTGATTTTCCTCAATAAAGACAGAGAGAACTATATAACCCATTTATTTCTTCTGGGCCATTGATCTCTTAAACTTGGCCTGGACAGGAACTAATGTCCTAAAAGAGACACTGAATTCTCTGTCCATCCAGAGCCAACACAAACTTGCAGCCAAGTGCTGAAATAATTTGCTTCCATCCTTCCCTAGAAGTCAGTGTGGTTATAACAAAATTAGAAGACCCATGTGAATTCAAATGTAAAAATGTATCCTTGCTAAGTAGACGAAGGCAACTTAAATTTAACTTTGGTCCTGATTAATGAGATTCCAATGCCCATGATCAGTAAGATGTTCACACTGACGTAGATGTGCTCTGAACGTGCTCTTATTCATGTAATTTGTTACATGGGTAACCTTCTAGCATGACTTAGTTTTCTAGTGAATGGAATTTCTTTAGAAGAGAACAGATCTGTTCTCTGTTGTAGCATTTGTTTTTGCAACTGATGTTTTCTGGTTGGTGACTGCACTGTGGAACCTCACTGTGTGCCTTTCTCCAACAGTCCTGTTCAGAATTGTTTCTCTGGATACAGACTTCCGTCCCTTGAACGAGGTGGTGAGTATGACACCTCCTTTTTACTAGTTATTTGGCCTTAACTCATCTATGTGGGTAAAGGGGGGAAAGAAGTGTCTTCTGGGGAGAGCTCTCAGTACACTGAGGTAGTTGTGCAGTTCCTGGGTTACCTCAGATCTTGTTAACAGGATTTCTGCAAAAGGCTGCCTTCTCCATTCTTGGAAAGGTTTGACAAACTGCAAATGAACAGTGCTGGTGTAAACACCTCAGCCATGAGCAAATTTGCCATTATCACAGTGTACACCTGCTCTTACTAGTATTGCAGATTATACAGAGTGAGTAATTTCAGCTGACTTTTCTGCCTGAGACAAAGGATTGCCACCCCCCAACCCCCACCCGACTTGGTCTACCTCAAAATCCTCTGTTGCTCCGTACCAGGGACTTTCCTCCTTACCCCCCTGAGTGATCCACTTGTTCCTTGAATGTGGTCATAGCCCTGGTCATTTGACTGTGTTGCTTCCACTCTGTCTAAATGTGCATTCTAAAGATGTTGTTTCCTTTCTTCTCTTCCTAGTTTCCGCTGGTCTATATCGAGGTATGTACAAACATTCAATTCATGTTCACGTCTATCACACTTCAACCTGGCAGCATAACTACAACTTGCCTCAAGATGATTCTTGTCTATTTCCTTTATTAAGCACGTCCATAACATTAATTTGAGTATACGGAACTTTAACTCATAGGGTGGCAACTATGTACTCTGGGCCCAGGTTACAGGTCCTTCTGTTGTGCAGCCCTGGGCTCCCCGCACAACTCTGCTAGTGCCCCCCACTCCTGCCCTGCAGCCTTCTGCAACTCTGGGGCTGAGCCTCCCCTCACTGCTTTTGTTAGTGCTTTTTACTTCTCATTGCAGATTCCCCCTGTTCTCACAATCTCCTTGTGGTCTCGTTATCTGTAGGACCCAAAGAAAAACCGTCTATACCAGTGGACAAACGCAGAGTTAAAGGGGGGGTTAGTCCAGCTGTTCTTCAACCTCACCTCTGAACCTATGCAAGGGACCTACACAGTGGTGGCTCAGAAGGCCTCCGGGAAGACAATTCATCATCCTTTCTCTGTGGAGGAGTATGGTAACTCTCACTGCAGTTTCAGGTTCCTAACAGCTAGTCCTGTGGGGCATGAAAGCTCAATTGAACAGGGTGGTAGATCTGATCAGGATGTCCAGCATGGCTGGAAAAAATGTCTCTGTGTCCTCTCCCGCCCAAGCATCATCCCTTTCTCAGGAGTGAAGACTGAAGGACTTGAGCCGCCTGTCTCCACTCCTCTCTAAGCCCCAGACCATGCAGTGCAGCTCTTCTGACTGCCCACCTCAGCAAGGCTCCCATCAGGAGGAACAAGTGTGCTTGAATCAGCCTGTCCACACACCTCACCTCCTTCCAGAGGTGATTTAAGTCCACAGCCTCATCTCCAGTTGGCTACACACCTATGTCATGCTACCAGTCTCGGTCTACTGTGTCTGAGGTCCAAAGTCCTGACATTTTTGTGCAGACTGGGACTAAATTCAGATCTTGCCTGTCCTCCCCCACAAGCTAAGCCTGTAGCTCACATTACACCTGAATGTAAACTTAAGGTCTCTCTGGTAGTCTCACACCTATGCCAGTTCCATCCACTTGGCTAGAAAATGGTATCCCAATACACACCTGCACATGTTCTCAAGCAACATATCTTCCCACCCCAGCAAGCCAGCTGCAGCCCTTGTTACATGGTCCGACATGATCTGGCTCGTGCAGCAGAGATGAGTCTTGGAAGATGAGTCTGGAAGTCTTTCGCCTCTTTCAATTGCACGATTGTTCCTGTGCACTTACTTATGCGCTGAATCCCTCCTAGTTCTCCCAAGACAGTCACCATCCATCTGGGTTTGCATGTGATGTCACCCTGGGCTGTCACTGGGTTTTCCTATTTTGCCTATTGGTAAGATCTACATGCTTTGGAAATGCAGACACCAGGCTGTAGTTCCATCTCTGTATGTCTGTGGGAGACTTCTATTGACTTAACTCTCTATTTTACTTTATCCCACTGCTGGGGGACTGACAACCCATGTGTTATCTAAGAAGCCGCTGTATTTTAATAGCTGATGTAATAATCCTGTCTCCTTAGCCAGCACAGTGGTTACCTGAGTGCCTGTGGTTTTCACTGACTTCGGTGGGATGTGCAGGTGACAGAAGCCTCTAAAATCTGACCATTTAGATGCAAAAGGGTTTCAGGTCTTTTGTAAGCATAGCTTTTGAGTAGCCTTCATGTCTCATTCTTATGTAATTCCCCACCACATAGACTGTTTTCCTTTGGTTCTGCTGCAGTGCTGCCAAAATTCGAAGTAACAGTGAAAATGCCCAAGTTGATCACCATTCTTGACGAGAAGCTGCAAGTGACAGTTTGTGGTCTGTGAGTGTCATTCTTTCAAGTCCTTCTTGGTTTCAGGTTTTTCTTCAGCTGCTGCTGAAAGTCCAGTTGGGAGACTGAGATATGATACTTCATTCTATTTCTCAATCATTTTGGGGTCCCAGGACCAAACAGACTATATCTACCATTAGATAAAAGGCAACAATTATTGTTTGGGGCACTTTGTATGCAACATGTAGAAACATATTGTTCTTCTGTTTCTTTGGGGAGGGATTTTTTTGAGTCATAGAGGATTTCAGACCAGCTACAGTGCTAGGGAAGAGGTCTTCAGTTTAGTTTACCTAGGAATGATGTTTTAACTGTGGCTTCTGCTTGTCATTGCTGAGAGGAAAACGTTAAGTGATGCAGATGCCCTTTTCCTGTGGGCCACCTCATATAATTCTGCATAGCAATGTCCCACGCATCCTGCAGGGAGAGACATGGCTTGGGCTGAAGAATGAGCCAAAAGACCCAGCGCACATACATGAACAAAAGAGTTCCATCAGATTTGGGCGGTGGGCTAGATATTTGCAGCATGTTCTTCAAGGTGAAGGGTACTCTCAACTAAATCAGCGTTAGGGTAAAAGATTTCTGCAGACTTGTATGTTATTCCTAGGAATGCAATCAGGATTATAAGATTCAGTGCTCCTGCTGCTGTTGGCAAGCTTCACTCTAAAATTTTACCAACTTTATTTCTGCTTTTTATTGCCTGTGATGACCCTGCTGTATCCTGGAGGCAGCTCTAGGGAAGAGTCCTGGCTCCGCCGGGGATGAGCTAATCATTTTCCTCCATCCCCGTTACATTCCTAATGGCTTTTTCTTTCAAACCTCCCTGCTGGTAGATACACATTTGGGAAGCCTGTTCCTGGCCTCGTGAGCTTCCGTGTCTGCCGGAAGTTTGAACATGCAGCCACCAACTGCTATGGAGAAGAGGCTAAGGCAGTGTGTGACGAGTTCTCTGGACAGGTGAGTCACAGTTACCCTTGCGGTTAGGGTGACAGAAGAAAGTGTGGTTTACTAAGCACACCTTGTATGGAACAGGCTTGCTCTGACAGAGTATGTACAAGCATGAGTGTGGAGAGTGTATTTTAAGGAAGCCTGAAGAAGGAGAAAAGATTGGGTGCAAGATGAAATGTGGAAGGCAAAAATAATGGGAAGGTCTGTGTGGTAAGAAAGGTGTGTGTAAAAGCAAGAAGCTGATGGAGAAGAAACAGATGGAAGAAACAAACAAAAAAAAGGTCAGATGGAGTGTAGAGAGTATAAGAGAGAAGTGAGATAGAAAGGCATGAATGATGAGAGCAGGGTTGGGATTGTCTTACACTAGGGACAGTGAGTGGGATCAGAAATTCATGTTAGAAGTAGGACAGGAGCAGAAACCAGGGGAGTTCGATCAAGAGGGAAAGGAATATGGATTTAGCAGCTGTCGTTAAGACAGAAAAAAGTCACTTTTTTCACTCTTCAGACTGGCAAATCTACAAGAGCAGAACTGAATGGTGTTTGGAGCATGGACAGGCGCAATTGACAGAACCTGGGGTAATAGCAATTATGGAAATATGTCAGGACACGAAAGCAAGCAGAAGACATGCTTATGGTACTTGGGGTCTGCTGCAGTATGATCCCCACGATTGCCTCCGCCACTGCTGTTGTTATTCATGCCAAAAGAAAACTTGAACACTGCAGTGCTAACTTCTGTTCCAGGCATCTCTTCCCTTTTCTGTGGAGACCTGACTTGTACACGAAGTTGCTGAAGAGAGGTGGCAAGCTTTGAAAATACTTTTCCAGCTGTCGTCTTCTTTCTACACATACACAGGCTTTAGTTTATCTATCACTCATATGTCTTGTGCATTTTAAGTCAGCAGCTATATTCTAATGTGCCTGATGCCTGACAAATATTTCCTGTGTGGCATACACTTGAATAATTCCCTATACTTCTGTATCAAGTGTTTGGAATTTCAAACTTCACACACACACACGTACATAAAAATCTTCTAGGTTGCAAACTCTTTGCGTTGATGTTGCTGCAAGTTCTTCAAAATGCCCCGTGCCAAGTTATTTAAGTGCTTCTCCAGTTTTAATAAAAACAACAGAGGGAATGAACTGTGAGTTTATGGGCTTATCTTTCAGTTCAGGGCAGTTGGATAAACACTACATAGATGAGACTGTAATGGTCTTGTTTGTTTTCTTCCAATAGACAGACAACTATGGCTGCATTTCTGAAGTGGTAAAGACCAAGTTATTCCAGCTCAAGAGAAGTGGATATGAGAATAAGCTGCATGTGGAGGCTAAGATTAAAGAGGAGGAGACAGGTATGAATCATCTGGATTGAAGAGCCATGTAATAAGCCCAGGAGAGACCAGCAGAGGGGCCTGCCAAGTAGGGGTGAGGGAGAAAAGCAGACTCTTGCTTTTCTGCAATCCTAAAGTTTTCCTACCTGGAGGCCAGGAGCATCAACAAAATTGCTTGTCTAGCAAAAGAGGGTTGGCCTGGAGTAAAAGTAATTCTGGTCAGACAGAGGCAAATTAATTCATCATGTGTCTTCCTGCAGGAGTGGAGTTGACTGGAACAAGCTTCTCTGAGATCACAACCACCATTAGCAAAGTCACCTTTGAGCATTCAGACTCCTACTACAAACCTGGGATCCCCTTCTTTGGGCAGGTAGGGAAACCATGAGAATGGAATACCATGACTGCCAAACCGTCATGCTCCTGCATCTCCTGGACATATATGTGTCCCACTCTGCAAAGATGCTGGACCTCAGTGCTGCTAATCCCTGTGAGCCTCCTCTCCTCTGCAGGCTCTTAAATCAGGGAACAGCAGCTGAGAGCACAGCCCTCCTTCTGCTTAACCCCCTGTCCTTGTGCTTCTGCTTCTCTGGTCAAGTAGAATTCTGTTTTTCCAGTCTTCTGTTTAAAAGGAGGCCTAAGGGGTGTGAAATAAGAAAGGCCAAAAAAATAAGATTCAGAAAGTTTGCAGCCCTCCCTGAAAGAGACAGATGATGTGCTTGTAAAGTGCAGTGGGGGCTTCCTTGTCTGACATAAGCCCAGCATCCTTAGCTTGGTGGTCTATCAGTCTGTTCGGGTGACAGGCATTCCTCTCCTGTACTGTACTGTTTTTGCTTCTCCAGGTGAAACTAGTGGATGGATCTGGTGCTCCAATCGCCAATGAAATTGTGAGGATTTCTTTACAAGGAGGCCAGGAAAACAACTACACAACAAATGAAGAGGGCAGGGCATGGTTTGCCCTGAATGCTTCCATGTTTTCCTTGGATACTGTTGGAATTAGGGTGAGTCCGGTGGGCAGAGGAGGTGATGAAGTGACCCACAGGGCTGGAAGGGGAGTACCCCTGAAGTTTCTATGATATACGCAAAAGCACTTAGCTGCTCGTTCCTGGTTCTTTGTGCCAACCTTGGCATCAGTGTGGTGGAAATAGCTGTACGACAAAACAGGTTGCTATGTCACAATTGCATGTAGCTTGTAAGTACCTGATTTTGCTTGGGAATAGCAATATAGTGTTAGAAGGAACAGCAAGAGATCATAATCTTCCATTCTGCTCCAAGGCATCACCAGCCAAATCTCTTTCAAGGCTGGGTCTAATTCCCATGGTGGAGTGCTGCTAGTGCTTTGCTGTCTTTTCAATTAAATGATTTCCCATGTTAACTCAGCTAAATATCCTTTGTGGTCAGTTAAGGCAATCTGCATCTCTCAGAGTTTAATTTAGCATTCTGTGTTTCTAAGCTGTCCTCATTTTTTTTTTTCCCTTTTTCCTGCCATAAAGAGAAAAAGAATGTGAACCATCCACAGAAATTCTCTCCCTGGTGTGGAGTTTGTTTATCTGGGAAAAATAAGTGCTACTGAGCATCCTTTTGTTGGTTTAAAAGGCAGTATGTGTGTAACATGCTCATTTTTAATACCTCACCCTGGAATAAGGCAGATTGTCTAGAATTATATTTGCTTCTCTCCCTATAATTCTCTTGACGCATATTAAGGTATGAAGCACATGAAATGCTGGATTTCATGCATGGAGTAGCACTCTTCTAAATGTGAAATACCTTCCCCTTGCTCTCATTTTTAAGAAGGCCTGGACTCTATCAGCTCCTAAACTTCTCTATTCAATTTTGGTTTTGAATTCTCAGGTGGAGACTTTGCCTCCTTTTCCATAGCATCCTTAACTGGATCTTGGCACTATTAATCTCTGAACTGAACAGCACTATCCCTTCTCCAGCACCAATAATGAGAAGAAAAATGAAAATCAGCTTCTCTTCTCTTTAAACAAACAGGAGATTAGGGAGGACAAGGTATTAGGGTAAAGAGCCCTTGAGGTGATACTGATAGTAAATAAACAACTGATACAATTCATCTCATTTGAGAGGAACTCCAGCTTCTCTGGGAGTGAAATAATTCCCAGTGATTTGCTTAGGATACCACCACACTGTCTTGCATCTTCCAAACTCATGGGTTTTTTTTGTAGACTACCTTGTTGCTTAAATACAAGAAATACCAAACCTCTAATACCAGGACATTAATTTTGGCTCCAGTTCAGCCACCTGTGTTTGAGGGTCTATATGTGTATTTTCTCTTTTTCCAGGCAATTCATAAAGTACGCCCTTACTGCTATGACCGGTCCTGGGTTGTTCCATATTATGAAGAAAGCTATCTCCCATTAAAGCGCTTTTACTCTCCCAGTAATAGCTTCCTCAAAATTGAGCCCAAGTCTGAGACACTAAGCTGTGGCTCCTCCACAGAGGTCCGGGTGCACTATATCCTTACTCCAGAGGCCACAGGAGAGCAGAAGAAAATCACCTTTTACTACCTGGTAAGCTTACACCTGCCTTACAACAGTGAGGTTGTCGCTGGTAACTGTAGGGGGGTTGGAGATAGAAACTGTTGTTTGTGGCAGTAGGGCTTTAAACACTTTCCCATCATCCTTCATATGTTCTTTTCTCACAAAAAGGAGGGTCTGAGTTAGGAGCAGAAGAGTAGGGATGTCCCAATGCCCCCAAGGTGAGCACTGGGCTTCTGCTACAATGAGGCAGAGAGCAGCTGAGCAGGATGCGAGCAGCAGACACACAGCTCTGTTGTTGTCCTCTCGGGTTCCCCTTCTTTAAAGTTTGGCTCACGCGTAACCTCAATCACAGCAGGGTTTCTCCTTCCATTCAGGTGATGGCCAAGGGAATCATTAAGCAAGCGGGCACCCACGTTCTGGATTTGAACCAGGAAAGTGGTGAGTTCCTCTCCCCTGACAAATTGTCGCTGTCCTGGGAGGCTAGGCAACTGTGGCAGCCATACAGGCTGCTGCCATACAAATGCAGGGATCCACAACTCCATGCCCGCTAAAACATGGAAAGACCTTGAGCTTTCTCTTCTATGCCTTTATTTAGGTTTTGCACAGATTTGCTCTAACCCCCTGTGCCAGCGGTCTTCTGACACTGCATTTCTCTACCTCCGGTGCTCCTAGTAGACACTGACTGATGGTCTGTTTTCAGAAGCTGAACCAAAATTCAGCATGCTGGAAAACAGAACTTGAAACAAGCCTTTTCAGTCAAACAGTGAGACTTATGCATCCCTGTGAGCACCAATTCATCCCACTTGGAAGCCTGGAGTTTCATCATTGCTAGGATGAAGTTCAGCATGAAGTCCAACTTAGAATTTCGGCTGCTCCAAGAGCAGGTTCCCTGTACCTTAACTTTTTGCTCTTGTTTTGTCTGCTAGCCAATGGGGTCTTCTTGCTACAGCTGCCTGTACAAGCTGAGATTGCTCCAGCGGCCCAAGTGCTTGTCTACACCACTGCCCCAAGTGGGGAGGTGATCGCTGATTCAACCAAGTTCAACGTAGAAAAGTGTTTCAGCAATAAGGTAAGTGTCCACTTCTTGAGGGAGCCGCCATCAGACTTCAGCATGGTCAAACTCATTTATTTAGATTTAGTCTGACTAAGCTCATTTATTTAGATTTATTAACAGTGGACAGGCCACCTACCAATTGTTCTAGGTTGCTTCACTGCTTACTGGTTTGTGCTAGCTTGGAGGAGATTAACTGTTGGAAAAAAGGAGCTAGAAGGGACTACACTGATAGTATCCCTCTTAGCGACCAATCTCACAGAGGGTCCTGTATAAGAAAAACGTAGGCCACATTTCTATGTCATACCGCAACCCATGTATTTTCTTTTCCCGCAAACTCATTCAGCAATGAGGTGGCTGCTTCTGTGGTCACAGAGCAAAAATAAAATACACACAGTCCCAATCCAGTGGGCAAAGCTAACACTTGTCAGATCTTTCAACTCCTGTACATCTCATCCTGTCATTTTAATTTCTGTTGTATGTAAATGGAGAAAAACCTTGCCTGAACCTGATAAGCAATGCACAGTGGTGCTTCAATAGCAACGGTGAGACTGAAGGAGTGCAGAAAATAAAGCCTTCTTTCTATGAGCATGTGGACCATGATTCTCTTATAGCCCCACATATTCCTCATGCAGAAGAGCAGATTGATGTATAAGCAGTCCTAAGAAGAGAAGAACCTCAAAAAAGCCCATTGTGACTTCATGACAGTAGACAGGACAGTGCGAAAGGCAGTCCCTTGTCCTGCTAAAACCCAAGCTAAATGAGTTGTTGAGACTGGAGTCACTGTAGGAGCTTGGTGACCTGAATTTTGTTCATACATTAAAGGTCATTCTATGGACTGCATTGAGACCTTGGTGCAAGCCAAGTGCCAAGTACTTTACATGCTTAGGTACTACTTTCCTCTCTGAAAGCATCCTGTATTCTAAGCTATTGTCACTCCAGACAGGACAGACTTTGGGCTATCTCTATGCTAGACAGTTTTTCTAGTAGCAAGCTTGCTATGGCCCTTGTTCTGACATTTCCTGAAGAATATTGCTTTTGCAGTCTCAAGAATATGAGCCCACCCCCCTGGGAGAGGTGGGGTGTTGTCAGCAGAAGGCATGCTGTGGTATGGTTGGGATATGAAGGACGCTGGCAGTTGATGCTGCTTTGTCAGGCAACATGTTTTCTCTGAGGATGCTTTGATCATTGCACGTTAGGGGACGGTTTGTGCTGCTGGGGAGAGGGAAGATTTATGCTGGTTAGCCATCTTATCACAAAATCCCGTGAGATAGTGATGAAAACAACTTCTGCTAGCAAGAACTTGCAGGGCAGAGATTGGAAGGGTGTCCTTCAAGTTGTGAATTAGGTTTTGGAGAAGGCACAACAGTCTGGCAGGCCTCAATCAACAGCCTGGTTCTTCAGAATAATTCAGAATCATTACCAGCCAGTAGATATTGCAATATTGCTAACCAAGGTCTTTGCAAGCTTGTTTTCCCTCCACAGACAATATCTGGGTGCAGTACAGAGACTGGACCTGGTTCAAGACCATGCCCAGCTGCCTGAACAAATCTAGCCACTATGTGGGATTACCTCATCGCATTCACAGCGGCCATAAAACCCAAAACGGCCTTAAAAGTTTTATAAGTAATTGTGATGCTTGAAGTTGCCAAGAACTGTTAGTGCTGATTCCTTTGGCACTGCAGTAAGGAAACCCAGCTCTGCAGTACCACGGGGGGAGTGTGTGTGGGGTGTGCGTGTGCGTGTGTATGTGGGCTTTGTAAGGGTGGAAGCGATGCACTCAACTGGAGGGAAAAGTCCCACAAAGACAGGCCCTCTGTGACGTAGCTTTTCCTGCGGCTACAGGTGGACTTGAGCTTCTCTTCTTCTGAAGGACTGCCTTCTTCTGATGCTCACTTGCTGTTCAGAGCCTCCCCGAACTCCCTCTGTGCTGTTCGTGCTGTGGACAAGAGCATTCTCCTCATGAAGCCAGAAGCTGACCTGTCACCCAGCTCTGTAAGTGCTTAGTCCATGGAGCAACTCAGAGCCTGGTCAGAGCAAGCGCAGCCCAGTGCTGGGGTGGAAACAGTGAACAGTCCCTCTTGCTAGTGCTGACACAGGAAAGCTGCTCTGTGATGTTTCTCATCATCCTTCAGAGGCAAAAAAGATGAGAACTGGGCAGCAGCTGTTTCCTAGGGGTTTTGTGCGACTGTAGGGATGGCAATTAGGAAGCCCCTTTAAGGTAAATGCTTCTCTCGGCCAGAGCCAAACACTGTTGTGAGTTTGATGATGACTTTTCAGTTATTCTCTTCAGCTGTGGACTAATTTTCTTGGAGTAACATCTGGAAGTGTCAGAGAGTTTATTCCCTTCATGCCAAGCAGCAAACAACAATCCTGAGTAGGGAGAAAGGACTGCAGACAGGCTGGCCAGTGTCATTTTTTATATATTTTAGCCGTAATAACCAGAGTAACATGCTGTCCATAACAAAAGAGGCAAATTTGGATGTCTATTTTAACTCCCAAATTCCCCCCACAGGGAGGAGGAACATTGGAATGTGGATGTATGTGCAGGTGACGTCACTGTCATGGTGCTTGCACCCAACCCCCTCAGTTGTGTTGTGTGACAGTGGACACTGAAAATGCCAAATACCCTGTCTCTTTCTGCCTAGGTGTACAGCTTGCTGCCAGTGAAGGAACTGCATGACTATCACCATGGTCCAGACACGTTCTTGGAGGAGCCCCTGGAGAATTGCGTACCCTTGAAGAAGATAGTTCTGAATGGGATCACCTATTCTCCAGTAGTGGAGATGAACGAAGAGGACACTTACACCATCCTAAAGGTATAGGCTTCTGTGGCATGATGCAACACAACAGGGGAAGGGTTTGTGAATCTGAATGATTGGACACTAATTTTTATCCAGAGGCAAGTTCAGTGAGAGTCATAAGCTTCACCTCTCTTGCCAGCTTTGCTCCTGACTTGGTGGAAAAAGGATCAGTCTCAAAGTTTTCTTCTTACAGGAAGAGCTTTCATCTTGACTTGAAATAAAGTTCTAACAATCCTGTGCCATTAAAGTTACCTCAAATATATCAATACATCCTTGAGCTGCATCATAGCCACAGACATTTGCTTCCAGAGAGAAAGCTCTGTATCTGCTCCCTGGCTCCTCCTGACCCCTAGGCTGGAACTGGACTGGAACCAGTACCCTAGATACAGAGGGGATCTATACTTTGGTCTCTCTGAGCCACTCAGGCACCCAGACCCAGAACTCGGGGGGTTGATCTCAAGGTTCAATCCACAGAGAGTAACAGCTTCTCCTTTTGAGGCAGTGAAATACCAATGTCAGGTCTGCTGTGTAAACCTCAACAGGACTCAGTAACATGTTTGATTTCTCCCCTGTAGGAAATGGGTTTAAAGATTTTCACAAATACCAAGGTGAGGAAACCTTGGTATTGCAGCACTGCGAATTACATGCCTGCAGGAGGCCGCTTTGCATCTTCAGTCATGTCTGGAGCGCCTATACATGCAATGAGGACAAGCGGTAAAGGAACTGGTTCTTGTTATCACCTCTGTTCTGAACAGAGACCTTGTCTGGGAATCCCCAATCTATTTTGGGGTGAATACTCAAAACGAGAACTGGGGTTGTGGACTGAATGCCTGAAAGTAGTACTGAAGTAGTGGGTTCACACGTGTCAGCTTCTGTGTGAATGTGGGGCATTCTTTTGCAACTCTTCTGCTGGGTTGTGAAGGTCTAGAGACAAGCTTTGGTAACTCCACATTGGAAGTCAGCAGAACCAGGTAGTTTTCAAGATTCTGACAGAGCAGAGGATATTATTCTGCTGCTGAATTCTCTGTTCACTGGGCAGTAGACTTCTCTTCCTAGATATCGCTTAAGGGGTCTCCAGTACTAACTTCAGTCTGTCCTCACTGACTCACCCAGTTTTATGTACGGTCAAAACCTGATGAAATGGATGAGAAAATTTCCAGTGACAAGCTGGTAGACTTTGGAGGCTTAGAAGTAAGACACAAGTGGCAAGATGCAAGTGGCAGAAGTCCAGTCTGAAATGGACCCACCCTATTTCTAAGGGCTATCTCAACTCTTACACTGTAACTCTTTGGGCGACAGAATTGGCCATGTCATCCTCCAGAGTCTCATATTAAGGGAAATATCCTAGAAAATCTAAGTTATTCTAGCTGGATAACCAATTCAGAGAGTTCTCCCTTGGCACAAGATCCTGTGCTTTTGTATATGTCCAGTTTTCAGACAATTTCAACTCTTTAACTCAAGAGGTTGCTAAGATTCAGGATAGATGCTTTTTAATTAGTTTAAACTGAAATAAGCAGCAGTAAGAAGACTGAAATACCATGACAGACAAATACAAGCAAGCTACCTGTCACTCTTGCTAGGACCTATGTGGTACAGCTCTGATAGCATCTGGTAGCACTCCTGCCCTGAGACCTCAGACTCTGGAGGTGCGCATTGCACAGACAGTAAGGATGCTTGCTACACAATTTTTATCTAACCATAGAAATTAATTTAGCCAAAGTAAAGATGACCAAAACTAGAATTTAGTTCAGAACCTTTCTTCTTTATCTGTTTGGCTGGATTTCTCTTTCTGTTTGTAAAAGCTGAGCAAACAAAGTCCCACCCACCTCATTTTTGTTTCAATAAACGCTTATTTTTTACCAATTTTTTTTTCCAAACTCAGAATACTCTTTTAGGAATAATTTTTACATGGGAAAATTTTGTTTTGGTCAAAAAGTCTATTTTTAGCCCTCCCAAATTCCAACAACATGTTTTTAGTTTAGGCATCTTCAGCCTAGTTCTTGAGGAGGCCGTAGATTTGGCAAGGAGGCGGTTTTCTGAGTCACAATGACCCTACAAAAAACATTGCAACGGAGGGATGTTCCACTGCTAGCTGGCTTGATAGAATGGAGGAGGACGTCATGTTAAGACTGTACCGAAAGGGAAAAGACTGCTTGCACAGGAGGTTGTAAATAGCTCTTTGCCCTAACGCCCTTGTTTTAACCTTGTGAAGTGCTGCCCCACAACCTTTGAGGTTTGCTGGAGACCAGCGGGAAATACTGGAAGGCTGGTTCTTGCTAATAAGCCCTGAC
This sequence comes from Rynchops niger, assembly GCA_013400035.1. NCBI lineage: Eukaryota > Metazoa > Chordata > Aves > Charadriiformes > Laridae > Rynchops > Rynchops niger. The sequence goes on along the minus strand of VXBH01000824.1, from coordinate 7,200 downwards.
CCTGAAACTTCACTGCTGTTGGTATCAGTGCTTACTACAACCACAGCAAACATCTGCTGCCAGCACAGCTTCTCATTGCCACATAGCTTGCCGCTTTCTCAGACTGAAGTGTGATGCTGATGTAGATCTGGCTTGTCTGGAATTAAGAGAACCTGATTTCTTTTCTATCTCATCGCATACAGCTCCTCAGGCACTTAGACTTCATGAGGCATTAAGCACTCCTGAAGAGGTGATGGAGACAGTCCGAAAGTATTTCCCAGAAACTTGGATTTGGAGTTTAGTATCTGTAAGGTGAGGACCTTGCACTAGTTCCTTCCTTTTTAATAAAACTGGTTTTATAAGGTGAAAACATGAATCCCCACCTTTGCCAAGCCTTTTCAATGCCAAAAAGTCCTTCATTGTTTGCAGAAATCACTTGGCAATCCTCTGAGATGGGATTACCTTCAGCCGTGGTTAGGTTTGTCCAAGGAGTAGTCGTGGGTCTGGAAGAAGATAAGTGGTGTCCCTACAGTAACAAACATACTGTGCCCCATCCTTCACACAGGCAGTACTGTTCAGTAGGCTGGAAGGAATACAGATAGTAGATATACAAAATGACACAAAACTCACTCCTGTGTCCTTGCTGTCTGTGCTTGTCCAGCTCTGAGGGAAATGCTGATCTAGATGTGACCATCCCTGACACCATCACCGAGTGGAAAGCTAATGCATTCTGCACTTCGGCAGACACAGGCTTTGGCCTGTCCCCGACAGTGTCCCTCAGAGCCTTCCAGCCCTTCTTTGTAGAGCTCACCATGCCCTACTCTGTGGTGCGCGGTGAGTCCTTCACACTGAAAGCCACCGTTTTCAACTACCTGACAACCTGCATCAGGGTAAGGAAGGTTTAAATCCTTCTGTGTACTTGCATACCTTCTTGTACACCTCTTGCCTTCACCTAGCCTGCTTATCTCTAAGTAGCCCTAGACCCTTCATCCCTGAAGTTCTTATGTTATTCCTCTTATATACTCCAAGCACAGAACCCACAGCTCCAGCTCTCTGCTCCTTTGCTACTAAAGAAATAGCTATTGCTATGGCTTCCTAGCTCCCTGCCTCTCACAATCACCCTTCCCTGAATGCACCTCTCTCTACAACTGGCAGGTCAGTGTGACTCTGGCGCAGTCTACTCATTTCCTGGCTACTCTAGCGGAAAAGGAGGAAGAATCTCATTGTCTCTGCGAGAACGGGAGGAAAACTGTGGCTTGGCTGGTGACTCCCAAATCCCTAGGTAAGGTCTCGGGGTGCTGAAAACTGCAAGGAGGGTTTCTCTGTGCTGTTCTCCCTCTTCAGTATCGGGTGTTAGAGCAGCACACTTTCCTGGGAAGCACTGCATCTGAGTGTCTGTCTTATCTGGGGTTACTTGGGAGGGAATGGCTGGTGAACTTACAGCGTCCACGGCATGCCTCGCACCACATGCAATGGCATCAAGCCTTATAGCCCTTGGACAACACCTTCTGAAGCCAGAGATATTGCTGGCCAGCAGGGATGCTCTGTCAGCTCCATCCCTCCCAGAGATTAGATGATTGCCCCATGGTAACTTCATACTTTATTTTCACTGTTGTTGTTACGTGCTGTGGTAGCAGCCGTGGTGTGCATGGTGGGTAGCAGTGTGGCGAACAGCAGTGGGGCTGGTGAGTCCAACCACTCTGGTGTCCTAGGTTCTGGAAAACAGTCACCAAAAGAGAGTCACCTTTCAATGGCAGTGCAGCTCATGGATGTCTTCTGATACAGATAGCTATGTCCTGGTTGTAAAGAAGCAGGGCCCAGGTGCGATAGAAAATCCCTATCCATGGGCCTGCAAGTTGAAACTCCTGGAAGTGGCAGTGACTTCCATCACTTGGCACTGCCCAGCGGGGCTGGTTGACCCCTGTTTGCTCCAGGGCAGGTGGAGTTCTCGGTGAGCACTGAGGCCCTGCAGAACCAGCAGCCCTGCGGGAATGCCATCGTGGAGACCCCTGAGAAAGGGCGGAAGGACACGGTCATCAGACAGCTGCTGGTGGAGGTATGTGGGCTACGGGAAGGGGAGGACTGAGCTTTCTCACAGGCTAGAGTGTACGCTGTGATGCAATTGGACAGGATGCTAGATTATCTCATTTAGGCTCCCTTTCCCATGAAAGGTTGGATCAGATGATCTTTCAAGGTCCCTTCCAACCTGGGCTTGTCTATGATTCTATGTGATCACTATGCAGTGTGGCAATATGATGGTCTTACATCATCTTTATATTTTGGCAGGGCTGCATAACAACTACAGCTTAATAACAGTGCAATAACGCAGTGTCTCACACTACTCTAAAATTCCCCTATCCCCTACTGTAGCAGGACTCCTATTCCAATCCACCCTTCCCTTTATCTTCTACCTGTCACCTCCTATTTCAATACACCATCTTTACCGCTTCTCTCCCCCTTTTGAGAGCCCCAGTAGGTTTGCCAGTCAGCACTTGCTGCCTTTATGCTAGTCGAGTGCCAAGCAAATGGCCTCTTAAGCGGAGTGCTGTGCAGTTCTGGTTTGCTACCACAGCCTGGCACCAGGATGAACGGGGGGCATTCACAAGCACCTATGGAAATTCAATGCCTGTAGAGAAGTCCCCGCGAAGCTCCAGATAGTATAAAAGTCCAGGAAAACATGCTAAAATCGTACAGCTTTTCCATTTCTTGTGTCAAGAAGAGTTGCTGATGCTATGTGGTATAGAAAGAAATATTATGTGGCAGTATTGCACATCCTTTATAGGAAAATGCTAGGTTATTATACTGGGTGTGGTAGTCTGGCAGCTAGATTCTATGTTCTTAGCTTTTCTTTGCATCATAAAAAAACCTGATGCTTGCCTACTCTGTTGTATGGTAGTGTCACCAGATATTACAGTGCGTAACATCTCCCCTTTCTATTACCAACAGACACAATTTTTTTTTCCCTAAAGCATCTGCGGCATTATGATAAATAGCACTGCAGACATCTCTTCAGGAGAGCCCTCTAGAGCAACTGTGAGCCTTTTGCTAACAAAAGCGCTTCCTGTAATGCTGCAGTCCTCTTGTTACAAGGATGTTAAGTGTCTCTTGCTGCACACAGTAGTTGCAGGTCATTCATGTGACAGTCCTGCGGTCTCTCTTTCCTTTTCCAGCCCTTCCTCTAGCAATCACTTAGGCTCATGTTTTTTGTACTTGCTTAAATTATTACTTCAGAGCTCTGTATTTCAAGGAGTGTTTGTGACTGCCTCTCCTTCTCCAGTTCACTCCTTTTTCACATATTCCTCCAGGCTTGTTAAGGATTCCTCTGTCTGTTTGTACTTCCCATCTCACTAACTTCTCACCTTTCTTGTTATCCTTCATCCCACCCAAGCCTGAAGGAGTTGAGAAGGAAACAGCCCAGAACTCTGTGCTCTGTGTGAAAGGTAAAGCCCTCTCTCTCCACTCTTTCCATTTGTTCCTGTGTGGTTTGATGGGTGGGATGTGGCTGGAGGAGGAAGATAGTGCTGCCTCTATCATACTCCAGATAGGCTGATATTTTTAGATAATCAAAACATGCCCCATCAGTTGGGACCCTGAGACCTAAGGCAGAAGAAAGCTCTAGAGAACGGACCATCCTGCCTAAGCATCAGGGTATAAGCAAGGACACACTTCGTATGACTGTTTGCATCCCTGTTCTATTGTGTGCCGACACTGGCATTACAAGTACTGCCTCCTGTTTTCTAGCGCATCAAAGAAGAAGATGAAGTAGAGACAGGCTCTACAGTGCCTAACAGTGGCTGGGGTTGGTTTCATGCAGAGATTGCCTTATAGCCAGGGGAAAACGAAGTGCTTGAATTCAGGGCATTTCTAATAGGAACTGTTCCTGTTGTTTCACTGAGGTCCTCTCCCCTTCCTCTCCCCCCCATTTCTTGGGACTGTACTGAAGCTGTTCATGTCTTGTTTGTCTCTCAGGAGTACCTCTGAAAGAGCAGTTTTCCCTGATGCTCCCCTCAAACGTGGTAAAAGACTCAGGCAGAGCATATTTCTCAGTGCTGGGTGAGTGAGCAGCCTGGGAGAAAGAACCATGTGCTGTTTCTGCTGCTCTGTGTTGGCCTCCTACCTCACAGCTTTTTCTCTTGGTTTCCAGCACAGCTCACTCCTCCCTTTCATCCTTTCTTTCTCGAGCATTTTCCCTTCCAATTGTGCTTTCTTTTCCCCTTTCTGCATGTCCTTATGTTCGTGGTTCTCTGACAGTGCCCTAACCTTTCTCTCATTTCCCTCATGTCCTTTTCCTCTGCTGTTCTGTTTCATTCCAGAATCTTTATTGATTCAGATTTTCTTTTGTTCTTCTCTGTCATGTCCTGCTTCTCTCATTCAGTAGCTCCTTCTGATTCTGACAGCCCAGCCCTGAGTTTTGTTAATATCCCTCTGGTATCTCCTGTTCCCCAGGTGACATCATGGGCGCTGCCATGCAGAACCTGCACCAGCTGCTCCAGATGCCATTCGGCTGTGGGGAGCAGAACATGGTCCTCTTTGCACCCAACATCTATGTCCTGGACTATCTGAACAAGACAGGGCAGCTGAGCGAGGAGGTCAAATCCAAGGCCATCGGATACTTAGTAAGCGGTGAGCTGGGACACGGTTTTTGCTTCTGCTTTGGCTTTTTACCAGATCCTGCCTGGGGTGGTTCTGTCAAATGTTGGCCAGATGTGGAAAGAGAGCTTCTCTCATGCGCAGATGGTCTCTGCTGTATGCCTTAGAAGGCCCTTCACTGCTTTTTCCTTTATTATTTTCTATTGCTTAAGCATTAGGGTACCTAATAATTGCACCACTTTGCTCCCTAACTGGGTTGCAATGCAGTGCAGTTGTCAGGTGACCTGCTACGGTGACTTGCCCATTGCCATTAATGTGCCCTGCTTTCCTTCTGAAGAAAGGCAGGTGTTGCTTCTCCTCATGCAGTATAAGCAGTGCACGGAGGTGGGGATGTACCAGTACTCGTTGGCTGGGATAGGACTGACCTACTCCTCTCTCCTTTGCCTTTGCTGATACAGCTGTTTTTCTGTTCCCCCATCCCTCACCAGACTTTCTCTGGCATCTGAATCTTGCTTTAACTCTCCATTGTAGGTTATCAGAGGCAACTGAACTACAAGCACCCAGATGGCTCTTACAGTACCTTTGGACCACGTTATGGCCAACCAGGGAACACCTGGTGAGATTTCAATGTCACCTAGGCCTCCTTTATATGCTTCTTTTTCCCACCCACATATTTATAATGAATGCTGCATGACAGCAAATAGAAAATGCTGTTGTAGACCAGCAGGCTTTCCAGAGCTGGTGTGGTCCCTGTGCTGCCTCCTACTTAATGAAACAGGCTGCATCAGCCAGTTATGTAGCTGAAGCACATTCTGCCACCAGCAACTCTGAGGACCATAACAGACAAGAAGGAAATTAAGATAAATTGGGGAAGAAGGGAGCAGGTATTCCACATCCTGACTGAGAAAGGCTGAAGGGTTGCAGTGGTAACTCTTCCAGACTAGCATCTGCTGAGAAGGCTGCTGGGAAAGGTGTTTCCATATAAGTTGAAAGGATGATAATCCAAGAGCAGTGCTTTTTGTTTTGTTGGTTTTTTTTTTTTTTTCAAGAGTGTTTGTGGGTTACTAAGCAAAGAGAGCGTGTGTTGCCAGTGTGACTTACTGCAAAGTTTTGAGTTTCTCCAGCATATAATTACCATGCATTTTCAACTTTAGGTAAGGGTAAGAATGGATAATTCCATCACGGTTGGTTTGCTTTTAGTTTCTGAAAGAGTACTTAGCTCTTGACAGCATGTTGGCTTCTCACCACATGCCTGCTGCTTCTCCATCACTGCTTCTAACAACGCTAGCAAAACCCCTTTTAACATGTTCTTCTTCACTTTAAAACTCTGGGGAGTTCTGGGAAACCCATAAGGCACGGATTTCTACTGCAAGAGTCCTGCCGGCAGACCGTCAGCTAGCAGAGATTTAATTATTCTTCCCTGTCATTTTGAGTGTTACTGTTAGGCAGATGTTGAGTTTATTGGCATGCAATTCCCTACTTTTTCCAAAGAGATTTGTTTAGATACAGGTCAACAAACTGCAGCCTCAATACAAAGCGATCACGGGGCTTTATGAGGCAAGAGAGGGACAAGAAATCAAGGCGGGAAGCAATTTTTGGACAGATTTTTTGAGGTGAAGGTATAATATATGTGTGGTCTGACTAATTGGCCTACAGTTCCCCAGGTCTTCTTCCTTTTCTCCAGACAGATGATATGCACATGGGCCCTGTCATCTGAGATGGACAACAGGCCTGCTCAGGCCCTTTCACTGCTCTTTCTCTCTCACAGGCTCACAGCCTTCGTCCTCAAGTCCTTTGCCCAGGCCCGGCCTCACATCTTCATAGATGAGAAGCACATCCAGGATGCTTTGGTCTGGCTCACTCAAAAGCAGAAGGAGAACGGCTGCTTCCGCAGTTCTGGGACACTCCTGAACAATGCCATGAAGGTAACACGTCTGCCTTGTTGGTTTCTTGTGAGTCTAGAACTTGGCCATAAGCAAGATGGGTCCAGTTGAGCTTCTTGAGCATACAGGCAGATAGGAAATTCCCATGTCAATGACAAGAAGGACCCAAAGACCATAATGTATGACCACCACAAAAGGAAGAAGAATGAAAGCTAGCCTGCACTTTATAAGTTGTGTTGGTACTTCCACATCAGCTGCAAGGGGCAGGAGGCAAGCTAAGGGTCTACAATGCCAAATAAACTATTCCCACTGGAACGGGAGAAAAGACTGAAGAAGCTATGTGGGGTCAGCATCTCCCTTTGTGTTTCCCTGCAGGGTGGAGTGGACAACGAGATCTCGCTGACGGCCTACATCACTATTGCATTGCTGGAGATTCCTCTGCCTGTAACCGTATGTGGCTGCACCCCAAATTGAATTAGTTATGCTGTCTTAGTCTATGATGACACAATACTGCCCAGAAGTTCCTCCAGATTGCAAAAAGGACTTGGTTGTTGAGTACTGTGATATAAGAATTATGTGCTCTCAATTTTAGCATTTCTGGAGCACAGTGTACCCTACCTGTCTTAGACCTCATTCTGGCAGACTCAAAGTTCAGTGGAATGATGTGTCACTAATAAGGCAAAAACCTCATTTCTCCCTACCCTTGTAATCACTGGTTATCTCTCCCCAGCACTCAGTGGTGCGTAAC
>VXBH01000823.1:271550-342358 GCA_013400035.1 Rynchops niger | reverse complement strand
CTGAACTAATCATGGGTTTTAATTAGCAGGCAGTGTTTCCCCAGCACAGAACTCACGGAGTCTGCACATCGTGGCTTCTTGGGCATTCAGTAACTTGTCCTTTATCAAAGAGTCAATCCTCTTGTGTCTTATTGGCAGTACATGATGTGCGTCAGTTGTGGACAGTGATCTATTTAATCAGCTTGTTCATGTGCCTGCGTAAAAAAAGGCCACAGGTACCAAAACCAAGAGATAACAACAATTGCTGAGAGCATCCTCAATTACAGTATTCTCTTTATCAAGCTCTGAATTTAGATGATTTGCTCTGGAAAACAGATGATGAGTTCATGTAACTACAAATTAACATAGTCAAAGCTTGCTGCTTATAAATGATGTTTAGCTCTTCAGGTGGTGGTTTGGTTTTTTTTTTCTCATTCCACCCCTTAAATCTGTATTGGAGAGCCCAGGGTTTTATTTTAGGAAAACTAGTGCAAATGGAGCAATTACTGTATTACTCCAAATTCAGAATGACATTTCTAAGATCCAGACAAACTGGAGCCTATAATGAAAAGTGAAATACTATTAAAATAAAATTGACAGCATTTTATGCCATCTTTCAACACAGTAAAGGTTTGATCCCGCTTATATATAATACATGTTAACTACTGAATATGTCAAAGAATGAAGAACAGACCTTAAGTGTTTAGTAACCTAATGAATAGAAAAATAAAATTTGGGTACCCGTGTAAGATAAGATATGATTTGAGGGTGCATGAGTAGAGACAAACATCATAAAGTCGTAAACAAAGATCTCACAAACCAAAAGATACACGAACAGGCATCATAACTCACATTTTTTTGAACAATCTCATGGCTGGAATCAAATGCCTATGTAAAGTCAAATAACTTCTTTAGCAAAGCTACACTGAAAACTGTCAAGTTCTCAGCTGAAACCAAAAGTTGAAACTTGTGCTAGCTGAAAGCCTGATAGAAACATTTTGGTAGACCAGAGAATTTTTTTCATACCAAAGTGACAGAAATTACTTGGATTCTTTAATTTTTCTCTTCCTTATTAGATCTGAGATTAAATTTAACTTTATTTTTGGGACCAGGGAAGGGGGAGGAATAAGAGTAAGGGAAAAGTATTTATGGATCAAATAATAAGAAAGGAAGAAATACTTACTTTACAAGAACAGATAAATTAGCTTTAAATCCTTCCTCCTTTTCTGGAATACATAAAGCCACGGGCAGTGGTGGTTGGAAATTTAATGGGTTAAGTTCTGTTATATCAGCAATGACATGGAAAAAATGAGTATGGAATGGTTATTTATCAAACATTTTCCAGCTCAGAAATCACAGTTTGCATATCTTAGCCTCTTGTGCATTCAGTAACTTGTCCTTTGCCAAAGAATCCATCTTCTCATGTTTTATTTGCAGTACATGATGTGTATTGATTGTAGACTGTGATCTGTTTAGTTGGGTTATTCATGTGTCTCTGTAAAAAAATCCCCCAAGTACCAGAAAATGAGAGAACAAAAAGAACTCAGGGCTCTTCTTTATTTTTCTTATTGTTTACCAAAGAACTTGTCAGCATCCATTGAATTTGAACATCACTACCAGGGTTGAACCTGAACAGTAAGGGCATACCTTCTCATACCTCTGTTAGGAGAGCAGGGAAATCTTTGCATGAGAATGCCAAGAAATCCAAAAGGAAAGAAACAAATCCTTGGAAACAGATTCTGTTTCCAAGTCTGTTGGAAACAGACTTGTGACTACTGAAATTGACTCAAACTCTAGCCAAGGAAGCCCATGAATCATAGTCCATTTAAGGTGAGTGGGTGTAAGTTTCCCTGTTTCTCACACAGTTCTCTTGGTTGACTTACTTTGAACTAAAGGAGTAAATAAAAATTAAGCAAACTCATTACCTTTGGGTCCAGCATATTTGTGATCACTTGTCTTTCATATTTTTAACTACAGAATCCCCTTCACCTGCAGATGAGTTTAGAAAACTCACTGAGTTCTGATGCTCATGTCACTTTCTCCATCCTTGCGATGAACAACTGGTATAACTTCAGCCTGATGCTGTGCCAGGAAGAGTGGAACATCACAGATTTTCTCTTCCTCACACAACAGAGCTCCAAGTTCCACCTGGGATCCATTATAAACATCACAGCAAACCTTACTTCAACCAGTGACCTTCTGAACTACTTACAGTTTTACCTGGAGAGCATCAAAGACACAACGTCTACCATGGTCATGTTTGGATGCGACATGGAAAAAACGCGGAGGATTTTTGAAATAACTACCCGGTTCGGTGTGATGCCTCCAGAACTTCACTGGATTATTGGGGATTCACAGAACGTGGAAGAACTGAGGACAGAAGGTTTGCCGCTCGGTCTCATCGCTCATGGCAAGACAACACAGTCAGTCTTTGAGCATTACGTACAGGATGCAATGGAGCTGGTAGCAAGAGCTGTAGCAGCAGCCACCATGATTCAACCTGAACTAGCTCTTATTCCAAGTACGATGAATTGTATGGACACAGATGAAAGGAATATCACTTCAGGGCAGTATTTGTCAAAGTAAGTTTTTCCTTTTTTTCTTTTTTGTAGCTAATATTCGGTATACAAGAAAAATAATTTTCCTGCCCCTCCCCATCATTCTCAGTGGCTTAGCTATCATGCTGTTAACCCTCCCTAATACACACATTTGTTTCAGTATTTCCTCTTGCTTCATTACTTCTGGGCAAATAATGAAACTTAAACTTAGCCGCAGAGGGAGATTAAGGCAGTTGTAGAAGAAGACCCTGTTCCGCAGAAGTAGAAATCACATAGTGAACATAGTCTAGGTTACAGACTGTGCTCTGAAAGAATCTTGTATTTATGTTTATGCATATAAGGGGGAAAAGTCAGGGCTATTGTCAAATTCTCTGAGGTTTTGAGAAACCTGAGAGAATGCAAAACACAGTAAGATTATTTGCACCACTGAAGCAATTAGAAAGCATAAAAGCAGATGCGTAGCTCTCACTAGTATGATCCCATGGAAAAGAAACGAAAAAGTTGGACCTTGACCACCTCAGAGACTACTGCTGCTGGCAAGAGCACTCAAAACTACAAAGTGCTCTCTCTGTTGCTTGGTGCGGAAGGCTCCGCTTTCAGCTTCTGCTGAAACTGTTCCTGTAGATCACTGCGTGTCGCTGTACTGAAGTTGCTCCCAAAACCACTTGCGGATTCATGTCTAGAAATATTCTGGGTTCTAACACATGAGAGGAAAAATTGCATGGTTCCTTTTGAAAACAAACAAGAAGTTCTGTGCTAACTGTGTGAATTCATCAGCTGTTGTACATCTGGTGACTGTTGCATGTTTTTCCCCCATTACACCTGGTTTTCAGCCAACAGATTTTGTTGAGTGGAGTTAGCATAAAAGTTCTTGAAGCTTTTTGTATGTTTGCAACTTTTTTTGAAATTATAACTGAGGTGTTTTTTCACAGTAATGTTACAGCATTGCTCAAAACACAACCATTTGAGATCCTAACAGTTCCTTCATCAGCACTTGTCCGTAACTTTGGGGTCAAAAAAAACCGTATTCCAAAGAGTGAAAAAAGGCTTGGCAATAAATACTGCACTGGCTTGCAATATGCCCACTGACTTGTGATATTATTAATTTTGTCTCATTATTCTGGATATTTTAACTAGATCATACCTAAGTCCCTGAAGGGCAAAACTCAGCAACGGGCTTCTTAAAGTAACAAATACTTGAGGACAATAGTTTTGCAAACAGACTTTTAGAGGGTTAAGGAAGGGACAAAGAAATAAGAAAGCAAAATTAAGGCTCTTATGTATTCCTGCAAAATATCTCTTCACCATTGCTTTCTACAGGAAACTACTAATCTTCTGTTAGATTTTGGGAGACAAGAAGCAATTTCACATATATGAAATTTCTTGTTCTGTCCTCTCAGTAAAGATATTGTGGAAAAGAAACAAGGATCGTATGTTTATCCTGGTTTTCCCTAAGCGTCTGTTTGTGGACCCTGTTAAAGACAAAGCAACACGTTAGGTAAACCCTTGTCCTGAATCACTGCAGCTGTTTTTATACTGTATAAGTGAGACGGATACCTGATAGCCAGTACTGATATATTTGAGTTAGCAGCATAACTATTAACTCCGAGTGGTACCAATAATTTCCCAGGCATGAAGCACTGATGAGTGGCTTAACAGCGGCCGACCTCGTCTGTTGCACATGTGCTTCTAGGCAAGCAGTGCGCCTGCAAAGAGGAAACTTTTATCTGCTGCTTCACTGAGTGTTTGCTAATGCGGGTGTTGTTCTGTTGGAATGAACCCATCTGTCTTGACATGTAGCCTTGGAGCTGCGGTGGGCGGGGATGGAGAAGCACGGAGCGTTGCCTCCCTCAACGGCAGTGTGTAGTTGAACAGCATTCCCACGAGCTGCCACAGCTGACACCTGAGCTTTCATTGCCAACGCTGCGCTCATACATTGGCTGTACAGACGTGTAAATGCCACCCAGGAGTGGAATAAGGATTGTGAACAAGGCCAAGATCTGGTCCGTGGCAAAGCATGCTTTTATCTGTATGGATACAGATACAGATATGGATATAGATGTACAAACCCCTGAAGATTATACTGTTGTAAGTCTCTATCCCTCATCCCTCTTACGATGAGATCAATTCCCTGATCTATTCCTGACTGCTCATGGGATCATCCTTGTTGACGGAACGAGGCATTAAAAATTCAAAGCCTCATCTTGTCGTATAGCTTTAATTAGTCTTGCAGCTTTAACTAGTCTTATGGCTTTAACTCTTCTTCTTGGGTAATTTCAGCAGCTTGCTATTTGCTTGCCCACTGTAGTTCTTGCCTTCAGTAAACTCCAAGACTGATGTGGAATGACCAAGCCATCAAGCTTGAAAGAAAATGAAAAAATGTAATTAAATCATTCTTAAAGGTACTATGAAGATATCTCTGCTGGAGTATGGTAGTGCTGCTAACGCTCTAATGAGCAGTTCTTACAACAAAGAACGTGAAAAACAAATAAAGCTGAAATGAGCAAATGAGACACTTCGGACTCATTGCTCAAACTGACGTGACACTAGTAAAGGTGTGATACAGCTCTCACAGCCTGTGGGTGTGATCATCAGCTCGCACATACTGGCATAACATCAAGGAAATTCATTCAGCTGCCAGACTTGAATCTGTCCTTCCCCTTCTGAATTTGTACATATCCTCTTTCCATACAAACCCGTCAGTAGCCCTGCTGAAAAGTTGCTGCTTGGGTGTTGCTGTTGTGTGTATGCAATACTCTGCGCTTGTAATTCCCAAAGATTCATGCTGGAGACTGCTGGCTTAAATTATGTAGTCAGATCCTCATCTCTACTTCCTAAAGTTATTGAGTAAGGGAGGTTTTACATGAAGTCCCTGTCATGAGTTTGACTAGCGCTGCATACAGCGTACACAAATGATTAGCAGCCACAGCCACACGTGTATAAAACAAAGTGTTGTGAAAATGTATATCTCCCACATGGTTCCCCTCATTTATTTTGATTAATGCCCTGTCACCACCAAAAATACAGAACATGCAAATCAGCTGCAAAAGTAAGCCACTAACTCTATAAGATAGCGAAGTCGTACATTTCAATGCTACTAAATCTCTCAGGTAACCGCTTCTAACACAATTCAAAGGCAGGACAGGTACAGAGGGCTCGATGCACCCTCATGGGCACACTTATTTTTACAGTGAAAGTCAGAGAACACAGTGCATAAATTCCACTGTCCTCATTCTACCTGCAGAAAATAAATTTAATGCATTATTCCATAGCTTCATCTACTCCCAAAACACCTAGTCTGCAGCATTCTGATATCCAAGTCATGCTGTTGTAGCAACACGGGGCCAAATTCATCAGAACTTTGATAGCTTATTCCATCTGAGGACTTGTCTCCCTCAGTTTGGGCATTTTGTGAACTGTTAACACGATTTTCCACACTTAATTCTTTCAAAATTTTGCATACGATTCCATCTACACATGCAATGGTTTTACTGTTATTATCATAGCAATGGCTTCAGCAAGGCTTGTAAGGAAGAAGTTGCATAATTTTTCACAAAGACTGAGGAAAAGAAATAAAAACGAAGTAAGTTTATGGGCACATAAGCCTTTCTTTAGTGCTTGAGATTGCTTTCCCCTATAAACTTTGTCTTGATAGTGTTTGTATACACAAATATGCAAGTACACCATGAAATACGAAACACAGGGTAAGAGAAAAGGACTAGTGAAACAGTGGCAGACGCCGCTGATTAACAAAGTGACAGTATCATTTAGTCAACACCTATGTGCATTTTTAGGCATAATTTTCAGGCCCAGGTTAACACATGTACAGATCAATTGCTTTCATAGTATTGGCTGTATCATCGTTCTCCAATTCAACCTACTCAAAATAGACTGCATAGGAAGAATTTTGAAAACATCTCAGAGAAGGCCATCACACACACAACCACACTCAAAACTGTATTATTTAGTTTGGTAAATTTACCCTTTGCTGAGGACAAAAATTGATAGTCTTGAGACCTACACAGTCCAGAGTTTTAAGTGCTGAAACTCCATCAAAAATCATCAAAAGTCATCAAAACAAAGGGTAGAGACCAGGCCAAAGTATGCATCCTCACACACTTGCTGTAAATTTAGCCTTTTCAAATCAATTAAAGGTTATTTTTAATCCGATCTAACTATTGATAAACAATTAAGACTGCTTAAAGTTTATGTCTGCTTATTGAGGCTGGAGTGACAGCTATAGCCTTTATTCTTCTTTCAATACTTGCTTTCCTCCAATTCCCAGAGCAAATGTGAGGTGTTATATTCTACTGTGATAGCTAAATAGTCTGTTTTCTGACTGCCTGTTGCTGAAAAATATGTGTTCGAGTTACCTTACATCATATTAGCAGCAATTTAACTCAGTTGTTTTTGATGGAATCACCGCGCTAAGACTTTAACAGTTTTACGGTCCCTTTACAGGCCCTGCAAAATTCATAGCAGCTTTCTTATAATCAGAGTGCAGTTCAGCTGGTCACGGTGTCTACACTAAACAGGATTTTCACCCTGTAACACATTTCCTGCTCAGCTCCCTGTGCCTTTATCCATGTCATTTTAGCCACTTCGATAATGACTTACCAGAAGCTGAATTCAACATACAGGAGAGACAAGTACTAGCAAAAATTGCCACCCAATACAAAGAAAATATTTAACTTGATTGTGAATATCTGGAATAGTAAAAGCCCAGAAATCTCAATGCAAAATGTGCAGTGCAAAACTGGCACACCTCATGAGATCTGCTACAATGTCAAAATTGCACTTTTAAGAACACTACTTCTGCAGATATNAAAACTGACTGTCCTAGGGCAACCATCTTTCATTGAGTCCCTTTCTTGATTCTGAAGTCACTAACAGTGATTTGACAATGCCAAATTTGCATTTTTGAATCCAGATTGGTTCACTTCAGAGTGCGTGAAAGCTGTTGACAGCACTTCAGTAGCCTCTCTTATGTAAGCTAGATCTTACTGAGATCACAGGATTTTTCTTGGAAGGACATTTCAAACATATTTTCCTTTCTTCCATTTTCATACATATTTTTATCTAGGAAAACGGCTGCAGATCTGGTGAGTTCAGCTTAGAACTAACCTATGTTTCATTAATTTATGAGGTAAAGGTAATTGAAAAAAATCGATGTTGTCTCACTCATTTTTTCTAGGAAGTGAAAAGAATATCTTTCCTGAAGAGTTTTCATTTACATTAAGTAAAATATGTAGGAGAGCATTTCCAAGTATACTTTAGTCGTAAATTAAGTGGCTTGTTTATCATGCCATAGGAAAGCTGTTAATGATCCAGGTGTTCAACAACACCCCCAATGTATTCTCTTAAACATAAATTCATGGTGTCTGCATATGCTTTAGCATGATGACTTCAGTTGCCTACTTCTGATTACTCTGCGTTCTCCCTTCAACAGGTTTTTAGCGAACACAACTTTTGATGGTCTCAGTGGCCACATTAAGGTGAAGGACTCATCCATTGTCAGCTCAGAAAACAATTTCTTCATCTGGAATCTGCAGCACGACCCTGTTGGAAACCCAATGTGGACTCGTCTGGGGAGCTGGCAAGAAGGAAAGATAATCATGGACTATGGGATATGGCCAGAACAGGCCCAGAGACATAAAAATCACATGCAACACCCGACCCGGCTGCATCTCAGAGTGGTAACTCTCATTGAGCATCCATTTGTCTTTACAAGAGATGTAGATGATGAAGGTCTTTGCCCAGCAGGGCAGCTGTGCCTGGATCCTTTGACCAATGATTCAGCCGTGCTGGATAACCTGTTTGAAACACTTCAAGGAGGGAATGACACTGTTCCCATTGAGCTGAAGAAGTGCTGCTATGGCTACTGCATTGACCTGCTGGAGAAGCTAGCTGAGGATATGAATTTTGATTTTGACTTGTACATTGTTGGTGATGGAAAATATGGAGCCTGGAAGAACGGGCACTGGACAGGGTTGGTGGGAGACCTTCTTGCTGGCACAGCTCACATGGCAGTGACATCATTTAGCATTAACACTGCCCGCAGCCAAGTGATTGATTTCACCAGCCCCTTCTTTTCAACCAGCCTGGGCATCTTGGTGAGGACCAAAGACACAGCAGCTCCTATTGGAGCCTTTATGTGGCCACTTCACTGGACTATGTGGCTGGGGATATTTGTTGCTCTCCACATCACAGCTATATTCCTCACCCTATATGAATGGAAAAGTCCTTTTGGCATGACACCCAAGGGAAGGAACAGGAACAAAGTCTTCTCTTTCTCCTCTGCCCTGAACGTCTGCTACGCGATCTTGTTTGGAAGAACAGCTGCCATCAAACCCCCCAAGTGCTGGACTGGAAGGTTTTTAATGAATCTCTGGGCTATTTTCTGTCTTTTTTGTTTGTCCACATACACAGCCAACCTAGCTGCTGTCATGGTAGGAGAGAAGATCTATGAAGAGCTTTCTGGAATACACGACCCAAAGGTAAAACATGTCTGTTGTTATTAACTCAGCCTTTTCTTCTTCCCAGTCAAAATTCACTGCTGCATAATTTATGGTTTCTAATAAAATCATAATTCATTACCATCTGGTGGCACTTCAGTAAGAAAGTTCAATGAGAGAGGATCTTTAAACATCCATAGAATTGTAGGAGAGATTTCAAAGGTTGAGGGTGAGGAGGAAGGTGAAGGACTTTGGTGTTGCCTACTGCAGAGAAGAAAAGAGGCTTCTGCATGTAGATTAAGGCTTAGTCCCTTTAGCTATAGCTGGTTTGATCAATTGGATGATTTGGGTCATCGTGAGACCTACTCAAACAAAACAACCCCACAGCACAAAGACAAAACCACTGATGTTCTAGGTAGGAGTTTGCAAGTGTTTCACAGGCTATAACTGTGCTTACAAAGGCATTACTGTCAAAATTCCCCACGAATAATACATCAAATAGAGCAGAACTGAAATCTGTTGAAAAATCCTACCTTCTGCATCAAAACAGTGGAATTCACTTTACAAGCAGTCAAACATTTGATTTGCAGTGTTGGTTCTACTGGGGAACTGTCACAGGAGGAGATTAATTACGTTGTAAACAACCCATCTGCAAATAGCTCAGACTTCCTAGTACTTTTTGGTGAGGCAAGGAAAAATGTAGAGAGGGACTGCCTCCTCCCACTCTCTCCCCGACTCCCAAGGTGGGATGAAGGGAAGGGAGCTTCAGTTGGTGTATACGTCCAGTCATTTTATAAAATTATTATGATTTTGTTTGCCGCTAAGTAATAATGATCATGAAAACATAAATGCATAAATGCAGAATGGATTGTAGAGAGAATACATGGCTGCAGGTGACACAAAAGCAGGCATCCTCTTCATCCAACAGTCACCCTAGGGGACAGGGTGATGACAGGAAATTTCCCAGAAATCATGTATTTGTTTTATTCAGACCATTCTAAATAAGCAAATGAGAGCTTTCAGCTGAATTTCCCCAGCTCCAGCCATATCTCTGTTGCAGTCATTGATTGTTGTGTGAGCCATAATATTGGCTTGAAAATGAGGTTAGTCCTCTACTCTTTGCATGGGCATCACCTAATCCATCAAATCAAATCACATCAGATTACATCCTGTTTTTCTGCATCATTATCGTGACCACACATGGAGTTCCTAAAACAGGTATTGGGAAATTTCTGCAATTGCAAGAAAATGAAATAATTCTAAAGCTGCGCTGTACAGTTTGGCTGTTGAGTTACCGAATGAGCGCAGACTATTGAAGCATATCAGGTGCTGCAAACACACGTCTTACTCCTGAAGAGAAACACAGATGACTCATGGTTAGTAACCTCAGGGATCCCATTAAATCGGTGGCATTACCGGCCTTTGCTAGACAGGCACTTCTCTGCTTCATGGACTAGATCTAAGCCTCTGAGCAGTTACTCGTTTCCAACATGGGAATTAAGACAAGGTAGATTCTATGGAAGAGGACTACAAAATAGTTTAGTGTATTTCATTCATGCATTTGCCTCCAAAATGTTAGTCTATAAGAGTAGTTATAATAGCAAATGTACTGGTTTAACCTTTTCTCACCTAAAGCCTGAGCTGTGCCCTTTCAAAGTTGTCTCTAAGACTTAAAGTTTAGGTTTAGGAAATGTTTGGGATACAACAGTTGCAAAGGTACATAAACCACTTTTTAGTTAGTTACTTGAAGCATTTTTACATGATTTGAAGGTTTTATAGTTTTTTTTCCAGATCTGCTTACCTCTTTCTTTTCAGTTGTAGAGACTCATTTCAAACAGAAGGCAGCAGGGTGCAGATATAATCATCTTTTTAATTTTAATATACTTTTAAACATTCTTCTGCTCCTCTCAGGAGATATATATATATATGTCCTTGTACTGTGTTTTTCAAGTGTTTTTAAAAAGCGAAGTCTAAAATAGAGGAGCAACCTTCTTCAGGCAATGTAAGACATACAATTTCTTCAGGCTGGCACCCACAAACAGTAAATCCCGTCTGAGATTGCAAACAGTCAGGAAGGAAGGCAAGTTGGGAAAAATTAATAATTATTTTTTTCAAGATTAAAAACCCAGTATCTAAAGTCAGTATTGCCAGGGATATCTNCTGCCTTTCTACAAAAATTCATGTTACAACAGTGAGGTTTAATTCACCAAGCAGTACAGTGTTTTATCAGTTGCTCATTGCAGATCAGCAAAGGAAACAACGGTCCTCTAGTGTTGCTGAAGTCTCGAAGGTACAACGTCAGAAATCAAAAGAAAATGAGTTGTGGTACAACCACAAATCACAAGACAAAGTGGAATATGGAATTAGAGATATCTCAGATGGACCTTTAATGAGGGAATAAAGAAATATCATCATGCTGATGCAAGGAGAAGCAGCCAGGGAGGCAAGACAAACCACAGCAGAAGGCAAGGAATGGGAGGCAGGAAAATTAAGTTCTTGGAATATGTCTTGAATTTTGGAAACTTAGTATGTGTTTTCCATGTAAGAATCTTAACAAAGGTGGGTCACTAAAGCCAAAAGTCTGGAGTATCCATCTAAGCTGGCTACTCCACTTACCAGGTCACATTTCAGGTGACTTTTTACAGTAGGAGCTGCAACATAGCCAGTAAATTGCAGAAATAATAAAGCAGTGTCCTGCCACCTTAAAAATCATACTCTTCTAAAAGAGAAGGGGCAGTCTGGGGACACAGATGCCCCCTCTCCCTTATTTTCTAATCTTACACATCATCTCTTGCCTGTGGAAACTGGCAAACAGCGCTTTTGGGGAAGAAACTCACTTGAATGTGTTCAGTCTGCTATTTGAGCACGAGAGGATAGCTACAAGATGAACATGGCATTTACCCAGATGAAGGTTGCAGCGGAGTCCTGATTCCCTTTTAGGAAGCTCTCTATAGTACATGGCAAAGCAGTTTAAAAGCTTGTTAGCAGACAGAGGAGATTGAGACAGAGGAAAACATCGTATTTGGATCATTTTATACTGCTTTTATCTTCTCTCAACTGAGTCCCAATGGTTTATTTTCATTTTTCTCCTAATGTCACATCTTTGGATGCAGAAAAAAGGACAACATCCTTCTCTGTCAGAGCGTTTGGCAGCCTGTACGCTGTTGTACGAGTTGACTTCTTTACAAGGTCAGTTATTCATCCTACAGGCATGCAAACCACCAGCCGGCCTTTGAGCTGGTCTAATCTTTTGTCCCACCTGTAATGGCCTGGAGAGAGCTGGCCTGATTCTTGACGTCTCCCAAATGTGCTTATCGCCTTATTTGTTGTATAGCTCCTTACCCCTTGGTGATGACACTATACTCGGTTGCTGTTGGAAAAGCCAAAACCCAGATTTCATCCTTGGCTGTGGACGATGCACATTTTCACAGTGGCAAGAGTAGGTTGCAATAGGTAACGCCTTAAAACAGAGCTGGTGCTCGAGGAGCACGTAGATACGCAGGTGGGGACGGATCAGTCTAGGACAGCTGGCCACTATCACCTGTTTCCTGATTGATAGGTGGTAATTGTATTACAGATCTACAGCACACACAGCCTTGCAGGCAGGGGCTGAGCTGAGAAGGGGCACAATGATAAGCAAGGGGCTCTGGGTACAAAAAAGAGGATTTGCTACCGTTCTGCTTCAGAAGCATATATCTTTATAGCTGTTGTCTCTTTTGGCCAGTCTTATGACAAATCAAGATATTTTATGTTTCAGTTTCCAGTATGGTTTCCATAAAGCAGTACTCTCTGCATGTGAGTAATCTAGGTCTTGGTGTCACAGACAGGCAAAAGAAGAAATTATCTGTAAGTACGTAGCAATGTCAGTCCTTCCTTTGTCCAGTGAGCCTGCAGCTATAGCCCAGATCCAGTAAAACTCTTCATTATCAAATCCCAAAATAGGGTCTTGTATTACAGGATATACACAGAGAATGGATTTTCTTTCATGGCAAGGGGATTTGAAGCAGGGACTTTGCTTTCAGGCTTCTAAAGCAAGAGCATATGTTGGAGATGCACCATAAAGTCCAGAGCACATTGAGTAGTTCAGATTATCTGAGGCAAAATAATTGTGGGTGCTCAGAGGACAGAAGAAATATATCAAACATGCCAACAAGAAAGCATACAACAGCAGAAGCTGAGGAGCTGGACAGATTTTCCATAAACTGGTCCAGTGCCTGGCCTTTCTTTCTAGTAAAAGCGTCATTCTTTCAACAACATAATGAGCTTTTCAGGTGCTATCCGACCACTGCCACTCTGTGACAGCTGTCAGATTTTCTTTGCCATGTTTAGGATACACTTGAGTAGCTATGCCAGTTAATTTGTTATGGTTATATATTTACATCTCTGGATCCCTGTACCTTCAGCACACCCTTCGACAATGGCAGAGTTCCTTTCCACATTGTATTTTGACAGAAAATATTGAACCTATTGAGATTCATTTAACAAAAAGTGCTACACTTGTGAGTCCCACCATCA
This sequence comes from Rynchops niger, assembly GCA_013400035.1. Taxonomy (NCBI): domain Eukaryota; kingdom Metazoa; phylum Chordata; class Aves; order Charadriiformes; family Laridae; genus Rynchops; species Rynchops niger. The sequence goes on along the minus strand of VXBH01000823.1, from coordinate 328,851 downwards.
AAAATTTCATTGTGTTACCTAACTTTACACGTCTGCTGTGGAGACATTACGTATGACTTATTCGGTCTAATATGCTTTTACAGTTAGTTGGGAGAAGCAGGCGCATTGGGCTGCTGTTGAAGGCATTAAATTCAGGACAAGATCACCCAAACCATTCCCTGAAAGCACCTGTTTCTCTCCATCATGCGTAATGGTGTACTAGCATGGCCAGCACTCACGTCTCACAAACAGCATAGGTGCCCCGAGGACCACACAAGAGACACCTACCATCACTCTGACAAGCCCCATCCAGAAAGTCCTTTCAACAGCCTGGGTGTGCTTCATGATTAGCCCTCCGAAATCTCTGCTTCTCTTCCAGTCCGCTGTCTGAACACCTGTCTCTTAATGACCTCTCCATCCTTTGTTGCAAGACTAAGCACTTCGAGTAATCCAGAGAAGGTATTTCTGTGATTTTGTTACTCAGGAGTTGAATGTGTACAATAACCCAGATTTTTGTTTCTGGATTTAAAATATAAAACGTGAGGGTGCAAGCTGTCATTTCTGATTTGTGAAAATCTCAGTTAATTTAGAGGCCTTACGGCCATTATTATACCAGTTAAAAACTCCCCATTACATGTATTAAAACAGTCCAGAAATACCAACTGGCAAGTAACTGCAGATGAGCTTTAGCAATACCAAACAATACCAAAGGAAACGTCTGGCCACTTTGTAGACCTTTTTCATCATCAGAGGCACGATTCAAATACCCCTGCCTTTAATGATATTTTCCCTCAAGTTCAGCAAGCTTTAGAGTGAGGCCATAACTGTTGTGAGTTTATTGATAAATTTTCTTCCTGAAAAAAGGAGGCCTTGTACGAATTACGCTGAAGAAAATGCTCTTAACGACTGCTGTGGTCTTTCACTGCGGCAACATAAGATGAATCATGATAAGGAGCGCCACTTGCACTGCAATGTATTAAATATATAATGAAATAGCATGTATTTAAATACGCATTAAATGCATTAAATTGTATAACAAAAAAAAAACAAGCAGGAAACTCGGTGGAGTGAACAGAACTCTTATTGCTCCCATGGGGTTTAGTATCTGTATAGGACTGCAGGATTCTTTTCTTTTTACAATTAAAAGAAGTTGGCTCCAAAAGCTATAGAGCATACATTTCTGTGCAGGATGTCATTGGGCACGGAAGGTCATGACTGACAGCATCACAGCCTGCTAATTAATACATGGTGCTTTTCTGAGTATTAATGAGTCAGTGAATGATTTGAACTCAAGAAGACTTTAAGTGTCACAGAGACCAAAGTGAAAAAGTATCAGACAAAGGAGAAATTAAGTATCAAACTCCAATCAGAATAAAGAACAGACATTGCAGAGCCATCTCACACAGGAATGAATGACACCTGCAATTTTATGGAGGTGAAATCTTGGCTTCTTTAGCTTCCCCATGCAATTTATGGTGGTGAACACTTGACTTGTTTAGCTTCCCCATCACCTTGTTAAAGCTTTCTTGTAAAGTTATGGCTTTAGAGGTGCAGAATCTGTCTAGTTTGGATTTTTATTATTCCGATAACCAGTTTATCACACAATGTGCTGCAGTGTTCTCCAACCCACGTTTCCGTTCCCATCAAGAACTGCTTTTTTTTATGCCTTCTTGCCAACAATTATCTTTTTGGTATCCTCGCATATGAACCTCTGCTGCCCCAGGTCTTCACCTACATAGAATGCCTTGTACTGTCACCTACTGTCTTGGCCACTCTTTACCCCTCGCCATGTTAATTGTAAGATCCAAAGAATGCAGGTGTAGGGTTGGTAGGGAGGAAGTCCCTGCTGTCTTTATTCCATGTGGTGTAGGTCATGAAGGTTAGTCTTTCAGCACCAGAAGGAATTAATAATTTTTAGCATTTTCCAACCTGTTCTCACTTCCGTTTCTCGCTCTCAAGCTGCAATATACCTATACGTCATGTCGTTTAAAAGAAAAGTGAGCCCACCACCAGAAATAGCAACTGCGTCATACATGGGACACAGACCCTTGCAAGAAGTAATGCAAGCAGAGAAATACAAGGAGGAGATGTTCCTGAAGTAACTGGCAAAGAGAAGCAGAAAATAGAGAAGATGCATAAGGCTGATCTTATCACCTGGCAGATGGAAGATGATCGTAAAGCTGACTTAGCGTCATTGAGGATATTTATTATTGTTCACAAAAGTCACAGCCATTGTGCTCGCTAAACAGACACCTGATACTAGCCTGGCTCACCTTCCTAGGTGAAATGAAATCCCCTGGATTTCAGGGATGCCAAGGGGTCAAACCCTCTAGAAAAAAAGTAATTTTTATTGAGTACAATAAGATTCGACTGAACACCAGGTGAAGTAAAATAACTGTTGTCCATATTTCACTGTGCAAGAGGTCAAGACATCCAAATGAGCCCATCATTTTTCTGTTACACTTCATGCTTAACACATGCCTCACTGTTCCAAACGGATTCCAAAAAGAAAAAAAAAAAAACACATTTAGTTCAAATGTTGGGTCTGTCAGTAACAAAGGACTTTGCCTTCATTTGATGCTTTTGAACCAAAAGCCAACAGCAGATAATGTAGTTAAGAAATCAGGGCTGCGCTGGTAGGCAGTTCCACCATATGCACATTGGAAGCCTTTTTATCCCAGTCACTGGTGAGCCATTTGCAACAAAAACCCGTTGTTTGTTCCTTTTCTGGAAACTAGAAAGTGCTAGCCTTGCCTTACGAGTTTAGACAGTGCCACCACAGAGGACTGTGTTCAGCCCTGGTACCTGGGGGACAACTGCCATATGGCTGGGGACAGGAGGCCTGGCAGTGTTACCCTCATCCACCAGCAACAGCTGCAGCAGGAGAAATTTGTACGAAAAAGGATGTGGAAGGTTATTGTTTTGCAGGTGAAAAAGCTATGTATGCTTCAAGCTATTGTCGCATTAGGTTTGTCCCTCCGGCCCCAAATTGATTGTAGAGTACTGTGATAGCTTTTCACCTGCAGATCTGAGGCCCGCGATGGAAGGACAAAAGGGATTATTTAACCAGAAATCTCCCATGTCTCTTAGGTAGTTTAAGCCGGTATTCAGCCAAACAGCTCTCCTTCCTTTGCTTCTAATTTGAACAGGGCTTTACCTGCATTAGAGCAGCATTAGCCCTATTTTACAGGTAGGAAGCAGAAGAACATGGTCGATGAAGTGACTCAGTCTGAAGCATTTTTATGGCTGCTTTGTGCTGCTGAAGTACAGCTAGAAACAGTGATCTGTTGCCTGTTGGGAATTACATCCTTTTTTTTCCCCCTAGCCGATCCATTTTTCCTACAGTAATTTACACTTACTATATTACAGTTCTCAGCTCTCCCAGAATATCCTAGCTCAAAGATCCCTGTGTCCAGAAAACTCTTAAGTGCTACGAAGAAACAGGGATAAACACACATTTCAGTTCATATTCACCAGAGTTCTGTTCTTATGCCACTTTTTGCACTAAAACACTGCTCAACAACTCAATCAGCAGGGCGACCTTCAGAAATTAACCTGCCCACCACAGACTAGAGTCCCCAGTCTCATCCCTTAGCTGTACAGTTTCTGTGGAGTAGAGCAAATCTTATAATTAATTATTAGAGCTCACATGGGGAGTGTCAATAAAGCAGCTTTGTATTTTTAAATGGAGATGTAAGTTGTGTTTCTTTTCATGTATGCTCTTGTTGCAATACAGGAGAATAAATTGTCAGTACCGGACTGTGCATTTGTTTCTGCTTGTTGACTTCAATGCAGCTGTAAAGATTTATGCCAACTAATGACCTAGCTGAGCTGGACTCAAAGTGACAGGATTTAAACAATATCTGACATTATCCTGGCAAGCCAAGAATCAGCACCAGTGACACTTTTTGCAACAGAGGAGGAAAAGGGAGCTTTCAGATACATTCTGCATACTCCCTCTCCTGGAGGCCCTGGGAACATCTCCACTTCCCAAGCCTGAACACATGGGACAGTTTCTGAACAAAGCCTGCACTTCCAGAAGTTCAGCTGTGAATTTTTGTCTGGTAAAATTTGAAATTCATGTGCTTCACTGTGAATAATTTTCTTTTCTTTCATCTCCCTCCACACACCATAAATATTCACAAGTTAGTTTTCAAAAAGTCTTGCAGATAAGTAGGGAAAAGCCCATGAACAGAGTTCTACATTGTTCTTTTTTTATTTATGTTTTTTTTTAGTTTGTTGTTTTTCCCCCGAAAATTTGCTTAGTGCTAGCTATTGAGTTTCTTTTATCAGTGGGTCATTAGAAATCTGTTAGCAGCTAGATGACTACTTAAATGCGCTGGTTACGTAAGGCAAGATAAAATGCTATTGCTTCATATGCTGAAGACAAAAGATTTACTGCAATGGATCTCTAAAAGCATGTCAGTTCTTCACAGCAGAGCAGACCACTTAATGCTACTCCTCTCCAGTGATTAGCAATAGAAACTGAAGGTTTTCAAGAGTCTGAAGCAGTTCTCTGGCAGAGATCGTGCTGACATTAACAGCAATTCTGCTGACATATGAGACATCCATTAGACACTACACTTGGTGTTATACCAGGTAACCAGCACTATCATGGGGCAGAGCTACTTAAACCTTTTAATAACAGTTTTTCCTTAGAAGTTCTTGGAAAAGTTAGGAAAGTGTTTTCAGCCACGTTCCCCCTTTCTATAATGTGTTAAAATGAAAAAGTAGTATTGTAGGTGGTGGTAAAGGCTGAATCCAGGTTAACTCTGCATCTGTCACTCCAGGGTGCAGTCACTGGCACTGCACTCCATGGTGTACTGGCTTGCTCTTTTCTCCATGAAGAATAGTTTGTGGAGTTGAATTTTGGAGAGGAGAGGCTAACTGAATGAACAATTAAATCATTTTAATGATTTGAGATGCCGATTAGAAATTGAGTTCCTGAAACCTTTTTTTTCTCCAGCCAGCTATCAAGATGCCCAGAACAGTTCTGAATCAGATTCAGTGAGGCAGTTAGTGCACCCCATCAATCAAATACCGGCAAAGCTTTTCCTAGATTTCAGTCACTTCATTACTTACAGAAAATAGCTGTAATTTCATTTCCCAACAGTTGCTCTCTTTAGATGTTCCTTGTCTCTTCACATCTCCCAGCAAGCTCAAACTCCATGGGATCAGAAGGCAATATTCTATTGTCTGCTTTTTTGGAGCTGAGACCATATTTCCCCTGTATTTATATTCTGAACACCTGGTGTTCTTACACACTGCAAAAACACATGATGACCAAGTGTGATGCAAGCCTCGAAATGACAGTAGACGTGAAGGGCACCAAAGTGGGGGGAAGTCTTTGAGCTAAATCTTCTAGCTTTGCAGCACTGAAAGGTCATACAGAAGCCAGAAACCTCTAGAAAAACATCAAAACTCAGTAGCTCGACTTTGGAGTACGTCAAGGTTAACTGCTGGCAACATCTCATGCATTTTCAGTTTTAAATCCCAGCTTGCCTAGGATATTTCTATGCCCGAGTCATTTCAAGCCTGAGTCTAGGTGTTCTCAGCCTAGCTGATGGCACTGAATGCAATGGCACTGTATTACATAAACTGGAATGTGCCGAGTAATGCAAAATCCTTGATATTTAGGATTGTATTTTCCTGTTTCTGCTCCCGTGGTTTTATCACATTGGTATTTTCATGCATAATTGGCACCCCAAGCCATAGATGTATGCAGATGCCCAGTTCTTCTCAACATCTTCCCAAATAAAACAAGTTCTCCACTTCCCACTCAGCAGATGTTTTAGCAACAGAAGACAGAAACCAAGAAGGCTTAGAAGTAAGGTGCCAAGCCAAGGGAACAGTATTTGCTTTTGGCTGTTAAGCAGCACAAATATCATTTGTCTAGTAGCACAATGCTATACAAGGTACAGAAGGCGCTGAGAAGTCCAAAAGCTTTTTCCTGGCGCTGTCAGAGGAGCTGGATGTTCTGTAAAGCTCTTGAGTTTCCTTAAACACTACATAACCTCCCTGTCTCAGTGCTCATGGGACCCAACAACCATTTCACCTCCTCAGCACTTGGAGGCAATCACATTACCCCTTGTTTTCTACACAGTGTAAGAAAACATTAGCCCTTGTTTGTGTTCTTACTCATGGTATATTTTCTTAAACAGAGAGAGTTATTCTTGGAAGGACTGACACAGCCCATGCATACCACAGTAGATAGATAGGTTCTTAGAGGTCACAGGGGCAGCACTGGTACCCCAATTCCAGAAAGCGTACTCACTTTCAAAGTTCTTTAGCCTTTCTCCTGCACCTTCATTCAGCACTTCCCAGCAGCGTTTCCTAGTCCTGCCTCCCAAGAGCTCTGTCTTCACAGAAGGTGGGTCATCTTCCTGAAGCATCTGCCCCTGACCTTTGCAGAACGATCATCTTGTCTTGGCAGGCCACAGCCCTGAACCTGTTAAGTCAGAGTACTCATTCAAGAGGACAAGTGTTCGGCCCCCTCTGGCACCACAGCCCTCTGCTGCGAGGGCTTTCATGACCGTCTCTTGAGTTTGCCCCGTGTTCTAACCCAGATCCAAATGGGAGGTCACCATGTGTCTCACAACCTCACATGCGACAGCTTTCTCACGGTAGACTGGGGTGATGGTCCTAACAATTTGGGATGTACCTAAGTAGTGTGGCCATTCATGCTATACACCAGTGCTTCAGACATAAAACTCAGTTTACTGGTATTCATACCAGTTTCAACCTCTGACCTACAGTATTTGAGCTGCAAAAATCATATTGTTAGCTGCTAAAGCCTTCCCCTTTTTTGGGAGAGCCACTAACAGGCAACACTAAATAGCTTTTTAACCCCTGAAAAACACCGGCTTTTAACTACTTCATGGATAAATTCATATACATGCTGTTACACTGCCCAGGCCCTCGGCACTTCCCTACTTCTCCCACTCGGCATCTCGGCTGGTGCAGTTTGCAGCGTGCTGTGGTGCTGCGGTGGCCTTGCTCGGGAAGGTTCAAAGGGCTGGCTACTCGCTAAACACTAACAGGTCCCACACTCGTCAGCAATGCTTAGCTCCCAGGCACTGCATGGCAAAGGCTGCTTGGGCGCACGGAGTTAGTCTGCTGGCTGAGGGGCAATTATAATCAGGAGCAATGACCCTTTTAAAAAACGGAGTGGTTTCCTTTGATCCTAGGTCTTCAAAGGGGAGGTCTGGCAGTTAAAGAGATTAATAAAGAGGGATATATCATCTGTACCTGTAACTACCTTTACATCTTGTTCAATGAATTGTCAAGCTGGGGCTTCATTTCTCCCCTGAAAGCCTCTCTCTAGGTCAGAACAAACCTTGTTCTTTGTATTTCTTACAGCCACAGATGTCTGATTTTGGAGGGACCTTGTAAGGTTATCTAAGCTGAATGCCAAGAAGGCTCTTGTCTGGAGATGGATCTGCAGCTATTGTATTCATTTATTTTTAATCATACTCAAATCACCAGCAAACCTCCAGGTACTCTGCAGATACAAAAAGTGTCAACAGTTCCTAGTGCCCATTACCTGTTCTGTGATGGTTATTCACCTTTCACACTGACTGAGCTTTGAATGAAAAAACACTCAAAAGAGTACTCAGAAGTGTCGTCTCCGCACACTAGAAATGCCTATAATTTGGACAGCTATTTCTTCTCAGTAGGATAGCTTCTATATTTGCTATTACTGATAAAAAGCAAGTAACCGTCTCCCCCAGATCACCAGTTAAATAATAATAATCCATTCTTCTTTCTTCAAATTGTGGTTCTTTAAGTGCTGATTTTTCAGAGTTCATGATTTCTCTGAAGCCCTAGGCATTAAGATTCTGTTAGCGGTTTAAACAAAACAGAAAGGCTCTTTCAATATAGGACTTTTAAAATCTGAGAAACACAAAAGAAGCAGAACATGAGAAACAGAAAAGAGAGACAAAAATAAAAAATAAGACAGCTAATAAAGCAAGACTCACGGGAAGACTGTGACATTTACCTATCCTGTTGGGACACAGATATTTGTGGTTTCCATAATTTCACAGAATCGTCCCAGGAGAGGGCTACAGAAAGTAAGAAAGCAGCAGTGACAGCAGATGAGTCTTAGTTTCCATCCTGAAGTTTTTATCTTCTGTTGAAGCAAGTAACCCTTGGCACCTTTAGCAGATTAGCAGTGAAGGTAGTGCGGGTAGTCCATTATCTGCTTTTGGCAGCATTTTGTCTTGTTAATCCACTAGTCGTATGGCTGCAAGCAAAGCTTTTCCTCATGTGGATAAGCAGCAGTAAGAAGAAAATAGAAGTCACAAAAAACCACAGCAGATTAAAACACTATTAAGATTTATCGTTCACAAAAGGAGTCAAGAGTCATCACATACAAAGTTGCAGACACGCAATTATGCTTTAAAAAGCGCATAGATTGCCAGACGCAGGAAGAGCATAGGATGCAAAGGATCACTACATAACTTCCCTACATAGCCTTTCCAAGACTTCCCACCAGACATATGGTGTTGCTAGAGGCAGGATATTAAGCCAGATGGACTTTTGATCTAATAGATATTCCAATATTGTCATCATTTGTGGTGAAATTTGACAATGTGCCCAGCCCAAAGCAAAGCATGGGCAGTCATCAGTAAAGCATCTGGGACAGAAAATTGCATGGAGGTGCAGTTAACTCTCTCTTTTGTACGAGCCTTTCTCATAAGGGCTTAAATATTTAGCTAGATGTAGACATTGGTGACAGTCTGAGCAATAGAATAGAATTTAGAATAGAATAGAATAGGAGTGAGGGATACCTTCCAGTAAAGTCAGGTATCAGCAGTCTTTATTTGCAGATTAGGTGTTGCACTGCAACTGGCATCACTAGGTGGGCCACAAACATCACAACAAACACGGAAGTTGACTTGGAAGGTGGCAGTATGGTTCAGTGTTGAAACTCAATGTTTTTTTTCCCACTGAAACTGCCAAGAAATAAAACCCCAAAACATAGCACTGAGTGTGGTGACTAGCTTCTTGGGACATGGAGTGCATGGAGCCCACTCCAAGCTCATTCTTTAGGCAAGTTATCTTCAATGTCTTGAGACTAGACCTAGATTTGAGTTGACGGCATTGTGCTGGAAATCTCTATGATGTATTGTCACGGCACCACTCTCTATTATTTATGTCTCCTGGCAATTGAATGATGCTTCCATGTTTCCAGGCAAGAACATTTCCCACTGCACCCCCAGTCCTTCTGGCACAGCATGCACTACGGCCAGTTCTGGATGGAGGCGCACCCTGAGTTGCTTGGTCCATGATCACCTAGGCCAGAACACCTCACAAAACATGCCAAGAATCCCTCCAGGCCCACAGTCTTGCATTTATCCAGGGGTCTCATTCCTGGGTTGCAGCACAGGGACTAGATGAGCAGAGCACAATGTGGAAAGCACCTGCCTATTTTCCAGATAAAAATGACCAGAAATACAGTTTATTCATAGCTTCCAGGACATCAAAATACCATCCAAAAGACCTTTTTCTGTGCCTTTTCAGACTGAACTCAATGACTGCGCATTTCCAGGTTACCTCTGGTATTCTTAAAAAAGCTAGGAATACCTTTTTATCCATGGGGTCATTGAAGAGAAGAGTGGGAAAGGTATTTTGCGTGGCTTTGTGTTGGCCTACATGCTGTTTTACATAGATTATAATGTAGAGAGACAGATGGACCGGCAGAACGCCTCTTTGCTTGGTCTTTGCAACGCAGAGCATGGCCATGGTGAGATCATCTTTGCAAGCTGCTGTGAAGACTGTGAACTTCCTGGAAAGCAAATAGAGCATGACTACTTCAGCCTTAGCTTTATTTGGCTTCCTGTGCTCTGAAAATTTGACCTTTTAGAGGCTGGTACATTGTTGAAAGCTTTCCAATTAGTACGGTTTTGACTACACTTGGCCATCTCAATGAAGTGCTTGGCATCGTAGAAGACACCATTTGACTCCTCCACTGCAATTTGAGAGTTTTCCCATGAGTCGCTAAGTGCTCCAAAGGCAAACAGGGTACTTTAGAAACAGAGGTCCATGAAACTTGTGAACATCCAAACTACTCAGGGCTTTAATACAGAAGGTGGAGCCAGTTGTGAGAAGGAAAGGCCACAAAACTGCAAAAATTGTCTGTATGCATATAGCCTGGTAGGCAAGCTTACAGCTCAGGCTATGCTGAGAGGTGGTCTTCCTCCTTCCCACTGCCAGGGGAGACTTTTTGGTGTCCACAACACTTCAGTCCTTTGTTTCTCTCAGAAGCAAGGCAGCAAAGACAGCAGTGGTCTGTGGTATGGTTCTAGAAATTGGTAAGCTTCTAGAAATTAAATGGTGGTGCTACCCTTCTGCAGAAGACTAAAGGTCATCCTTAAGGAGTCAATAAAAGACATTCTGCCAAAACAAATACAGACTGTGGGTCCTTCGCTGGCTATCCAGAGCCCCAGAAAGTGGACCCTAGCAAGCCTAGAGGCTTCTCATGACGCTGCCTGAAGCGTTGACTGGTTTAAAGACAAATAATACAACTAGACACCTAGATTTGGGAGGTTCAGCCTGTCTCAAGGGAAGTGTTTGCCACACTTGAGGAGAATCCTGAAAGTACACAAACAGGCTAATCAGTCACCTGGTAAGTCTTTTCAAATTTTTTCTGTGATGTGGAAAGCTGACTGCAGGAACACATCAGAGGCAGGTCTATGAATGCTGAGAATTTCTGATAAACTGTTCACACATAACAGCAGATGTGAAGGAGGCAAAAGACTCTTCTAATCTGTAATTTCATCTCCTCAGCTCCACCACCCATCCCAAGGGTTTCGGTTTGGAACTGTGCGAGAAAGCAGCGCAGAAGACTACGTGAGGCAAAGCTTCCCAGAGATGCACGAGTACATGCGACGGTACAACGTCCCTGCAACCCCGGATGGAGTAGCGTATCTCAAGTGAGCCTCTGCATGCAACAGCAGATCGACTCAACCAGAACGCGTGGCAGTGAGATGGTGATGGGTTTCCCACTCTCAGTATCACTTATCCCGCAAAACAGTCATTGAAGGCAGTGTAGCAGATGGATCGAGAAGGCAGCAAGTAGTCACCTGGAGGGAGTGATACCTGGAGAGCAAGCTAGCATAGCACCAGCTGGAGTGTTTCCAGGGGAAGCAGTGCTTCGCACTAACTGCTAGGGTGCCATCAAGCATGGGCAACGTATAAATCCGGTCAGGTTTCTGTGCTTGGGAGCCCTTCATCAGGCAGTGAGAAACATCCAGAAAAAACATCACAGTCCAATCAAAAGCTGTGAATGAGGTTCCTCAGCATCTTCAGCATGCTGGGAGGAGAGAAGGCTCTCAGAGAGAAATCTTAAAGCATTTATCGTTAAAATTAATAAAAGAAGCATTAGACTGCTAAAAAGTAATAAACACCATGGAATCGTGGCATCACTGTATTTCAGACAGATTTGTGCCTAAAAATGTGGGGTCAGACAATTTATTCACTCTGGTAGGAAACAGGAGAGGTGATAAATAATAAGCCTGAAATAATTCAATTAATTTAATTCATTAAGTTGCATAACAGATGGCCTGAGAGTTTTTCACCAGAAGTTGTTTCCTGTTTACGTATTTTTCACAGACCTGCCCTAATGATAATTAAGATACACGGCAGTTCCTTTGGGTACACTGAAGTCAATCCATCAAAATCAATGAAGTAATGTAACTTCACATCAGAACACCCAGACCTTTAAGGTGACAAGAGTGGAGGGTGCAGTCCCTGGATCAGATGAGAGCAGGCACTGCAATTGTTCGTTTATATCATCATTTTATGCAAGCGTGCTATTCATAAATGATTATGTTAGTAAAATTCAGTCCTCTGTGTTCATGAAGACTGAACACAGAAAAGCTGATCCGGGTGAAGGAAATTAATTCACCTCATAATCAAGGAGAAAGGAGGAAAAACACCTTTGTATGAGTTATCCTCCTGCATTTTTGCTCTAATGACTGTAACTTTAACATCACAAAGAAACAAAGACAGCACTAATATTTTACCATTTCTTGATCTTTTCCAATAAAGCTTTGTGCTACCTTTCAATTGTGTTGAAGTCTAACACATTGTAGTATTTTCCACCTTTCAGATCAGTAGTACTTCATGGGAGCAAAATAATTCCTACTCCCACTGTCCTGCTCTAGATGCACAATATTTGTAGTTCACGCACAATTCCTTTCTTCAAAATATAAATCAGTTTTGTGTTTGAAATAGCAGTCCCTGGTGTCTGTTGTCATTCAGTAATCTTCCAGAGAACTCCATAGATATATATTTAGTGAGCATCACTGAGTCTTAGACTGTGGAGTGATTGTTTCTGACTTTGATGTTGAACACAGGCATGATCCAGAGAAGCTCGATGCCTTCATCATGGATAAAGCACTCTTAGATTATGAAGTATCAATAGATGCTGACTGCAAGCTTCTAACTGTGGGAAAACCCTTTGCTATTGAAGGTAATAATAACTTTTATAACATACTGCTTTATTTCTCACGTGTTGCATTTGCTTTATTGTGATTTGGTATCCTCAATGAAAGTATGCAGGCGAAACTGGACCCCTTGAAAATCATGTAAAATTCTCAGTGATTAAGCAGAACCAAGGTGTACCCCTTTTTTGTGATTTCTGATCTTTCAGATCACTTGTACCATCTGTTGCCATGCTCTATATAGGAATTACTCCAAGTGCTCAAATGGTCTGTCTCCAAACAAGTAGGAGGCCCAGTCCATTTCCCTGCTCACAATGAAATAAAATAGCACCTGGAAGGAGGCTTGCTTTTTGTAGGCTCACTTTCATTACACATGTTCAAAACTCAGTGAAGTACGTTCAAAATGCTGTTCCACAGTTTCATTCTCATCTGAAGCAGATAAATACTGTCCCCATTTTAAAGGCCAGATTAAGATTCCTGCTGAATCTGTAGCTAATGGAAGCTAAAGGGAGCCTACGCTGGTACGTAGCCTCCTGCAGTCCTGCTGTATTGGCAAGGACGCATGGGAAGGCAGCCTGGAAGCAAGGCTTGTCTGAAGCAGCCTCCAGCACGGGTGAGCACATTAGCAGCTATTAGACTTCAGGAATCACTTTTGTGATGGATGGCCAGTGGAAATGATTGAGGTCCCCTCTTTCCGCTCCTCCAAGGGCAATCACTCTGGCCGCTCCCATCACACATTAAGACAACCTCCTTCAGAAATGTTCAGACCTGATTGAAGGCCATGTGCGAAATGAAGGACAGGGGAAGCGGAGCATTTTAATCATTTTAGCTACAAGTCACCAGCACTAGGCATTTTGTAGAGCGCTGCTTTTTGCTGTACCTCATAGGCGTCTCCTGTTTGGATTCACACCAGAGACCTGAAAGCGATCCATTTTCTTCTTACTTTTTGTGTTATCGGGGGGGATAGCTGCTCAGAGAGCTGTTGAGACAGTAGCAGGATTTGTGTGTGTGCAGCAGCATGTTTCACCATGCGCATGGCACCTGATAAATCTTCAACTTCAGAAGGGTCAGCTCTACTTACATAGTAACCACCAGCTTCCACAACTTTGAATCAAGTAAAGCAAATGTCAATACAGAACAAAAAACAAACCACATCACACTGCATCATTGAAAAGCACGACACTGTAATGGCAAATTTACCACTCCCGTACCTTTATTGTTTGGGTTTTTTTTTTTTTCTTTCTCCCTTTGTTTTGGGTTGGTTGTTGTTTATTGCGGTTTTTTAAAGGAGACAGTCTGAAATTCTGAATTCTCAACTGAAAAACAAAAATCCACAGTAGAATAGAAAGGAATCTCTGCAGGCAATCATGTGTCTTCCAGGCATGAATTGCATTTAATTTTCTAAAGTCAAACCCCAGATTCTACAAATTGAAAGACCATATTTAGAATTACTGAACCCATTTTCACATGCACTAAGTCCTTTACCAGCACTTTGAAGTGGTATAAGACAACATGGTGGCTAAAATACGTATTTTTTAGTATCTGGAGGTCCATGTCACTGCATGGACAGAAACCATAGCCCCTGGGCTTTGCATTGCTGTGTGACAATAATATACACTGCCTCTATATACATTTATGCACATGCAGTTTCTCATCAGAAAATACATGGGAGGAAAATAAAATGCCACATCTGACACCACAGTCACATCCACTGCTGTAACAATGTAAAGGGATCACAGAATGGTTTACGTGACATTAAGGCCCTTTTCCATTGCTAAAGCAAGGTAAAAAAGAAAAACCCATAGCAAGAGCATGCAAAAGGCCCTGTTCCTAGAGATTAGACAGATTTATTCATCTATCTGTACCTCCATCTTAAGTTTTTTGAACATTCAGTTTTACGTACTACTTCTGTGGCCGTAATAATTTTGAATTTGCATATCCTGTTTTTATTAGGCTACCTTATTTTGCACAGCAAAACGTCTTGTCTCAGCGTTCTCAGTCCACTGTAAGTCAGCATCCAGGTTTGAACTGGCTTGCTGAAGCAGAATGCCAACTTGATCTGCCATGCTGGGAGCTGAAATTAACATACTTTACCAAAAGCAAACAAGTAAGAGAGAGATGATTGTCCTGTTTTTCCTTCTAGGATACGGTATTGGTCTTCCCCCGAACTCTCCACTCACCTCAAACATCTCGGAGCTGATAAGCCAGTACAAGTCCCACGGTTTCATGGATGTTCTGCACGACAAGTGGTACAAGGTTGTTCCATGTGGGAAAAGAAGCTTTGCTGTCACGGAGGTAAGCAATGAACTTCGGTCACATAAATGAGGATTTGCTCAAGTTGCCAATTATTTCCCCTCATTCACAATGTGCAGTAGACATACACACATGACAGAGATGGGCTGCAGTGGAAGGAAACATAAAGCTTCAAAAGCAAGAGATGCTAAGCCCAGCCGTGTTCAGGTCAGAGCACAAGAAAAAACGTCAGTAAGACTGTGCTGCTAAGTTGGGCATGCAGTGCATGCATCAGAGAGCGCTTCTGGAGACAATCAGGGCATGTAACATAACACTAAAAAAAAAGTGATCAGGCACACTGCACAACAAATCTCTCTGATGCCACTCGGTTATGTGTATCACCATCTACAGAACCTGTCAGTGACTCTGGACCATCTCCCACAGGAGTGATAGCTAAAATAGCTAACACAGAGACCAAAAAGAGCAAAAGAATCAGAGAGAGCAGGAATTTAGTACATACCAAATTTCTAATATAACCCTGACCACTTCCTAACGTGCCTGGCACCTACTTGTACCAAAGATAGGACTTCAGGCTAGAAATGGTCCACTAAGATACCATGCTAAGAACAGAAGAGAAGCAGGTTTCATGTCTAAGTAGATCTACAGGAAAAGGAACTAAATCTCCATGGTTTTACGTCCTGGTATCGAATCAGAGGGGCTATGCCAGCTTGTGGCAGCTGAAGATGTAGGCCATTATTGATAAGAGTTAGACTCCTCTTACCGGAATAGCATTTTTTTGTCAAGTTCCCTAGACTGTCATGTAAAATAAGATAAAGTACTGAAGAATCAAAAGATCCAGCATGCCTGAAGCTTAAAGCTAAATACACTTCTGGCTGAAGGTGTTCCAAAAGACGTAGGCTACATGTTCTCACTGGTACAAAACATGTAGGTAGAAGTATGCTGTCTGCTTCACAGAGCGTTCAGCCAAATAGCAAACCAAATCTCTGTCTTCCCCGAGGAAGTGGTAGTGCGGCCATTCTACCTTAAAACAGGAGCCCAGTTTCCCAGGACTCTGACTCGCGCCCTTCAGCGGTTACCTGAGCCTCTGTCTGCAAACCTCTCACTGCTGACTAAACCACTGGAAAAATCGTTTAGAGATTTTCTAGAGATCAGACAAAGTAAAACCTTACTAGACTGCTTTAATACATACTGCTCTAATACATAGATTGTTGGGAGTATTTCGGCATTACATTTTTAACTTTTTCATTAAGATTGTGCCAATATGAAATAAATTACATTTTAACATCAGACATTCATAGAAGAAAATCCAATTTGTTTTTATTCAACTTCTTCAGTTCAGTTTTTTTCTTTTTTTATGTGATCAATTCAGAACAAGAAAGCACATTTAAACAAAAGTATGTATTCAGTGCTATTTCTGATCTAGCTTATCTGAAGATTATATTATCATCTAACAAGACAGGTATCTGCGGAATTTTCTTTTCAATGTAGCTGATGTATCTGTTCCTGACAAGCACTTCATTCAGTTACCTCTTGTTACTCTACATTTTAACACAATCTTTTGAATTAAGTCTCAGGAAAATTAACAGATGGTAATGGCATTAATTACCAGAGCTCTCTTAAAACTAAAAACTCTTATAGCAGAGGCCAACTTTCCTTCTTATCAGTTCCCCAGTGATGAGACATAAGGAGCTTCCTCTAATTGTGAGAATCTTAGTCCAGTAGCTGTATCTAGGGCTGTATTCGCTGTATTCCTAGAGAAATAGCTAAGCCACAGAATCAGTTCTAAACATCTTCTAGTCAAAAAATATGGTTTTATTTAGTACTGGTTTTCTCCCAGAATATATATTTGCTCCTTTAAGCCAGTGGTCTCTAGAGAGGGATGCATACAGCCCCTGGGACTGCAGGAGACAATCCACTGTCGTGCAGGAAGAAAGTGCTAGAACTTCAGTAATACATATGTATATATAGAAAAATTATAAATAAATATACTTACATGGGGGTGCATGCTAAAAAAGTTACTGGTAGAGGTGTGCAATCAAAAAAAGTTTGAAGACCGCCTGCTCTAAGCCTTAGGATCTCAGTACTGTCTCCAGGAACTTTTTTTTTCTGCCACATCAAATACTGTAATAGAGAAAATAAGCTCTGTCTGGGCAAACTGCAGAAGGTATATTATAAAGCCAACTGGATTTGTCTTTTTGTAAAGAAAAGCAAACCTGATCAAAGATAGAATAAGCCTTGCATTCAAACTGGAGGGAAAAAAATCTGATAGGCAGAATGTCATTTTTACAGTTACTCTTCTGAAAGCCCTTTGCAGTTTAAAAATATGAGGAAAGACCATACCATTTTCCTGCTGAGCTACTGCTAGTACATTATCTCTCAGGCAAACCCAGTTCTTTTGCTTCCCTAGATTTTCATTAACTCCTTCATGTTCACCGACAAAATATCGAGTCTTTTTTCCAGGTAAGCCTTAAAATTCCCTGTGTTCGTGGCATGAAAAAACAATGACATGGTTGAAGTACTCAAAGATTCCTCAAGGCCTGCCAACAAAGTGAGAGGAAGTAGGAAAAGAGCTGCTCCAGCCTGAAAAGAAAAATCTGATTTTGTCACGTGAATAGTCCCCTAGACTTCCTTTTTTCTCGATGTTGAATAAGTTTTAAGCATAGGGTCACAGATGGAAGACATGCTGCGCTTTAAAGTAATTCAGTCTTTTGAGTGTAACGTCCATGTGATGCCAGAAAGGAAGGCAGGTCTGGCTGCACTGGGGCTGGTTTTCTGACTGTATTCCCTATTTGATCTTCGGCTGTGCTAACCCAGCATGCCTAACTGAGTTTTTCTCCAGAGGCCAAGGTCCAACAAGCTGATTCAGGTGACTGAACTGAAGGACTCTAAAAAGTCACTCAAAGACTTAGTCCTTTTACAAATCACGGAATCACGGAATTTCAGAGTTGGAAGGAAGGGACCTCTAGAGATCATCTAGTCCAACTCCCCTGCAAAAGCAGGATTGCCTAGAGCACATCACTCAGGACTGCATCCAGAGGGGTCTTGAAAGTCTCCAGAGAAGGGGACTCCACAACTTCCCTGGGCAGCCTGTTCCAGTGCTCTGTCACCCTCACTGTAAAGAAGTTTTTTCTCATATTTGATTGGAACTTCCTGTGTTCCAACTTGTGTCCGTTACCCCTCGTCCTGTCACTGGGAACCACTGAAAAGAGTCTAGCACCATCCTCCTTCAACCCACCCTTTAGATACTTGAATGCCATGAGAAGGTCTCTCCTCAGCCTTCTCTTCTCCAGGCTAAAGAGTCCCAGCTCCTTCAGCCTTTCCTCATAAGGGAGGTGTTCCAGTCCCTCAGTCATCTTTGTTGCCCTAGGCTGGACTCTCTCCAGTAGTTCCCTGCCTCTCTTGAACTGGGGAGCCCAGAAAATCATCATGTACTTAAGGGCCTTATGCAATCAGAAACAGCGAGCAGAAACAAAAGTCCAGTTATAAGTCTGTGCCATTGTGGGGTAAGGTCTGCTAAGTTCAGACCTTCCTTTTCCTGAATTATTCTACTTCTACCACATCTCCCATGAGCATCCCCTCCTCTTCATCCGCTACTCTTGGCCAATAACTTGCAGATTTTAGAGCTTGAAATTTCAGAGCTGGGACAAATTTACTAAACTAAACAAGGCCAAGCAGTGGACACTTTCTAAAGCATAGCTTCCCCGTCATTACATCAAGAAGCACAGGAATTATTCTTGGCCTTATCTCTATGTCAGGTCATATCCTTTACCTCTGTACAGCCCAGAAATCTCTGTTATTTAACTCCCTGCAATCAGTCACAGTAACATTCAACAGATTCACTGAAGTGTGGACAATATTCAACACAGAAGCAGATAATTCATTTCCGAAAAAGTCTCAGCTTCTAAGTGGGTAGTTATTCATATGCATTATCTACCAAACTAAGACTCAGCAATTGCCTTTTGATAGCTAGAGTACAGCTTTGTATTTTTCTATGTCTTTTTGATAAATTTGGTCTGTGACACACCGCTCCTGTTGACCAAGAGTAATGACCCAAAAATGGGAATATATGTAGGTGAAATATTGATCAGTATAGCCTTTAAATGGATGAAATATCCATCTTCCTTTTTTGTCATTACCCTTCTAGGCTCAACCTGATTCTTATCCACCTGCCACTCCTGCCCACCGAGGTTAGTTTTTCTTTAGATTTGTTTTGAGATTCATCTTCCTACTCATAATTTTTTCCTAATCTTACACTGGGAAATTATATTTCCTGTGGCAGAACTCACTGATAGCTCTTTCCATCTCTCTCTATCTGGCAGCACTTTGCTCATTCTATATTGTATTTGAAAACAAAGTTGTCTTGGAAAGGTGTGACCCAGCCCGGGGCTGGAAAATTTGCAGTGACTCCTCAAGCTGAGAAACTAAATAAAGATGAGTTTGAAACTGCAGAGGTCAGTGGGGCTTGACTCCACAGTTTTGTGTGAATCTTTTCAGCAAAAACCCTTGCCCAAGGCATATTACTCTGGCCAGCACCCATTGGATCATTCATGGGGGATGCAGCTAACTCATGCTTGGAATGAATTACTGCAGTGAATTGCATCTTAACCTCTCCACCACAAGTAATTGTTGGTAGCAGCGGCAGTTCACACTGATTGCTAGTCGCTAGCAGTACCGCTTGAGTACTCTTGATTTAAAATTGTCATATGCCATTCTCAAAGGAATTTCTACATTGTAAATTTGGTAAGTCCCTACTTAGGGCAGAGCATGGTGCAGGAGGAAAGCGGGGCTGGCAGAGTTGTATTTGCACATATTGCATCTAGACGTAATCAGTGTCATTCATTTTCAATGTGCATACAATACACTTAGCCCTTCCTCTACTGTTACACTCATTAATGCAGGAGCCGGACTCCTAGGACTTTCCCCTCCAGCGTATTAGCTACACCCAAGCTCAGGAGAGACTGCAGATTCTTTCCGTGGGATTTTGGGGAACCAAAAATACAGTGAATTGGCAGCTTTGCTTCTTTCTGCTCATGGTAGCGAAACAGCTATGGCACCGAGCCGCTATGACAGCAGGCAGGGTGGATGGCCTGAGCGGGCAGGTTGCCTGCCAGTTAGCAGTGGTTCTGACTGTTCAGATCAGGCAGTAACGGGCAGGGCAGGGTGTTTAGGAGACGAGCTGGCACATGGCAGTTTCTCAAGACAGGATGAAAGAGAAGGAGCTCTCCCGGCCCAAAGAGTACTTGGGCTTCGGGAAAAGCTAACTATGCATACAGACTGTTTCATAGCTTTTCAGCTACTTTTTTTTTAAGATGTTATTGTTGAAACTGCATCTTCTCTTTCACTTGAAAGGCTTGTATATTCTCCATTCTCAAGTGCCACAGCACAACTGAAGCTGTAGAACTTAGAGGCTGATTTGCACATAGACTGGCAGTTCAGTCAGATAATAACCGATACATGGAATAAAAAAATTATATATTGTTACCTAACAGTATCCCAGGTATTGATATCAACAACGTACTGATGCTTCACACAAATGGTATCTAACCTGATACCGTTTGTGTGAAGCACAAAGGATTGTGTGAAGATACTGTTCATGTGCAGGTACAAACAGTATCTAACCTGACATTTACAATGACAATATATGCAAGCACACAAATGATGCCAGCCCAAATGATCCTGTTATTGTAGACCCACTACTTTTCACAGGTGGGGAAGGACATGGTGCCGTGCACCTCCTGCCAGTGCCTGAGGGAGAGGTCCATGCTGTTAATGGTGGGGATCGGTCGTTGACCATGGGCTTCCATCTGATCCAGATCAGGCACACAGCAAAGACAAGGCACTTTCATCCTCTCTTCTTCTCTCAGTGGTGGGATCCACTGACGGCTCTTCTCTGGAGTCTTTGAAGGAACTTGCTCAAACTTGACCCGCTGTGGCTTGTGCCTGACCTGGTGATCTTTGCCTCGTCAGAATCAGACAGTTCCTCTTTCATCTTCACATGATTTTGTCTAGTTGTCCTCCAGCAAATTGTGCCTTTCTGCTCTGAGTTTTGCCTAGTCTCCTTAAAGGTCAAAAGTTAGTTTCCTTTTTTGTTATACCAATCACCCAACAACTCAACAGTCAGTTTTCTAGCCATAACCTTGAAGCTGTGGTTTATATGTTTTCGCTGGTGTAGTGCAGGTGTCAAGGGAAGGGCACACAGACCCCTCTGCAAAGGGAACAAACTGCCCTGTGCTCAAATAAAAGCTGCCCGTCAGTCACCTTTCATGGTACCTTGTTACCAGTGTGTGAAAAACAAACACAAAGAACAGGAAAAAAAAAACAATTGGCTGCCCAGACAGTTTGCTCAGTCTGCATATATGGAGCCTGGGGAGGAGACTGGCCTTGCCCGCTGGAGGACCGGGAACATTATGAAGAAGGGTATCACAAAATGACAGACGTTGCATTGTAAAGGGGTCATCTCGATGCGGGAAGAAGCAGTGGCATCTGGACTTGCCCTGAGGAAAAAAGTACTTTCCATAACGGTTCTGAAGAAAGGAGTGTACGAGTATTGAGTCTGACAACAGAGTCAGGAGAAGCACGTTTTGAGTTTCCTGGAAACGAGGAACAGATTTAGATCCACCTGTCAAAAATCAGAAAAAAAAAAAAACACCCAGAAGTTCACTATCTGAGGAGACAAAGCTGTGATTCCCAATTCACCAGCCTGTGATATCACAAAAGCAAACATCTTCTCAGTACCTAATTTGGATGATATGTGTATTGTTTTTCTTCCCACTACAGACAGGGCCCGGAAAATGGATGAGTTGAAAGAAAAAGATTTATTACAAAAGGGAGTGTTTTTCCAGATCTGTGCAAAACTCCTCACAACAAGGGGGGAAAGGAACTTGTCTTGCTAATGCGAGACAATGATTTACAGTATCTTAAAATTTGGCACTTGAAACCCTAAAGCTATGGTTACCGGTCTTTGCTAAGGATAATCTCTCGAAAGAGGGTGAATATGTATTACTTCAATGCTGCCACTTCTTTGAGAGCATAGAAAGCCACAAGAATGAATAATAAGTACATAACAGTCTTTCTGCAGCTACAAAAATGCCCATGTCTGGAGAGAGGGACAGGTTTTAATACTAGTTAGCTAAATATAAACATCAGCATCAGTAGGATTTTGAAAACCTACTGAGATGCCCAAATGAGTTTATAAATCTGCCCTTTATATCCGTTTATCCCTAGTAAAGCTGGAAATAATTCCTTCCTCACACAGGTGCTGCAAAATTTAACTTCCTGATCTCAGCAAAGCTTTTTAAAATCCTTGCGGGAAAAATGCTATCAAACAGGACAGCTTATTATTATAGCTAATACACACATGATACCCCTGTTTAGTGTTTGGGTTCAACAGTGTGTAGCACCAATACCTGTGCTGTGCTGCCAACCTGCAATCCACAAAAATCTTTAGAGGCTTCTAATTAGTCAAAGCTGGACCACAGGCTTGATGGTTTATTCACTGCTCTCAGTACAGCCAGGGAGAGTAAAGCATTTACAGTCTCTTGTAGCAAGGAGTAAAGCAGGAGTTTTTCACATGAAATCCAATAATGAAATCACCGAGTGCTGTTTTTTGTCTCTGCCTCCCCCTTCAAAGAGAAGGCAAATATCAAACTCTTTTCTTTGCATCCCCTTCCTTCTCTTCAGGGCCGAAAGAAAAAGCGTCTAACTGCAGAGGAGACAGCACGACATGTTTAGGTAGCAATCGCAGATATGGGTTGACAAATCAGAAAAGCCTCTCCAGGGATACATTAAAAAAAGCAGATACCTCCACTTCTGTTCTTGTATTTGTTGGTTTTCAGAAACTGCCAATTTCCCAAGTGGCAAATAACTTAAAGGCTGTTACCAGTGTAGTGCTTAGCACCCATTAACTGTAGTTATCACAGGATTGACTGTGGTTGCTTATTGCTTCAGAACCACCACATGGGCATAATTGAGTTCCTTCTCCTAAAATGCATGGAGCTACCTCCTGAATTTATGATTACAAAGTTGGAGCAAGGACTATATTTTTATCCTGGGTTAATAGAGAATATAACATATTATGGTGTTTTATTCCCATACCTAACACTTGACCCCTGCCACTTCAGCAGAGAGGAAAGCAGTGATACAGAAAATCCAGTATATTGCTGCTCTTTCTAAAAATATTCTATATATGTCACCTACAAATACATACAAAGACTACAAAATGAGTAGTAGAGCTTGCTGCTCTGATACAAATCAGAATGCAGCTATGAAAATGCGAGGTGCCTCTATTAGATCGTTTCCTTTATTATTTAATGTGTGTGTCTAGAGTAATTATGAACAGCTGATAAATTCCCTTTTTACAATGGTATGTAAATGTGCTGATATTCCTATAAATAATCATTCCATACACTGTAAGACATACTGTGTTAATTATTTCTCCCCTACCTCATTTCCCTCAAAATCGCCCTCTCCTGTGCAGCCTTTATCAGGCAGCTCTGTCAACACATTATCTTCTTTATTGCTAGATGAAAGATTATTGATGCTTTGTTTTGGCATTCCCTTTCCTAGGAAAAGATGTCTTGTTTGGGACAATTTCAAAAGCTGTCTATTGCAAGTGAAAAACACATCTGAGATGCCAGTGCTGGAGTCTCTTTCACCTGTTTCCCGGGAAGGTAGAAAATGATTCTGCAGAGCTGACAGGACAGTGAGCCAGACTCTCATCAGCATAACTCAGAGCAGCTTTACTGAAGACAAGGGAGTTATTTTTCATTTACGGAGCTGGCCAAGTGTTCTCTCTGCAGCAGTACTGGGGTGGCATCAAACAGCGACATCAGGCTGGAGGCGACATCGCACGCACGCAGGAATCCCCACTGCAATTGCCACTGTGTGTCTTCTCTTAATTATTATTTTGCATGGCTAGAGTTTTATCACATCCCATTAAACCTAGTGCCCATTTTCAGAGCAACATGAATGCTCCCTGCCATACAGCAACCTAACACTAGCAGATCGGGCCTCCTCACTGATCTCCCGTGCCTGTGGGGACTTCTGCATTACTTCTCAAGCAGCTAAGCAAAAGGACCTTCACCCAGCTGATTCACAGGTTCCTGACACTGAGGGAGTTTATGGCAATGTCTGCCCATATGCTGTTATTCCATATGATACCAAACAGCAGTAGCCTGGGAGCATATATATTTATTTATATATATATATATATAAAAACACACACACACATACACATATAGGTGTGTTCTTCAGATGACTGAGCAAATCTGTTCCTTTTTAACCATTCCATTTCTCATTCAATTTATTCTTATGTTTACTATTAACTCTACATCTCTAAGGAAGTCATTTCATGTTTGCCTTTGAACATCCCTTTTGGGATGCAAGTGATTTGCATTAATGCTTCTTGGAGAATTAACAAAAGCACATTTAACTGGTATGTTCAGCCGGTACGGGTAGCAGGCTTTTTGCCTCCTACAGATACTTGTATGTGCTGAAGTTAGAGATAGGTCATACTGTGATCTTGGCTCTAAAGACCTCTGTGAAAAAGGTCAGATGTGGGCCCTCACTCTGCTTTTATGCTACCTCAGGTAAAAGTTGGGCTTCACTGCTAATTGAAAGAAACAGGCCAGGCCAGTTCAAACACTTTGGGGTTTGAGTGGCTTAAAGCGTTACCATCTGTGATTTTTGTGTCACCCTCCTGTTCCCCTAACTGGAAGGACAATGTATAGGACAACAGGCTTTTGACAATAAAACATTCCAATGCTGAGATTTGCATTTAGGTTGAACTGATGCACTCTCAGTATCAGAAAACCCTTGTGCCAAAACTCTTGACACCCTTCTACCCCAGCATCCTTCTACAGTGGTTTTCCACTTTCCTTTCCAGGCTGCAGTAAATTTCTTTGGAAATTGCTTTTACAACCCCCTTATACCCTTCAACACCCTTGAAGTGTTTTTTCACTGGTATAAAAATTCTCTTCCCAAAAATTCTGCTCAGTGTGCTTGAGGGCAAGCAGGTTGATTTTGGCAGAGAACCCCCAAAATAAGCATCCATTGCCAGTGCCACATGGAAAAGTTCTCACTCTGCTGGATTGCTGAATCTCTGTTCTTGTTAGAAACCTGTGATATGCTATCTTGTATCATTATGTTTTAAAGAACAGAAATCAAATATGAAAACCAAAAGAGAGAAATACTGCTCACAATCGCCCAACAAATACACAAAGGGGCTTCCAAGCCTTCAAGTTCAACGGACTCATCACTAATCAACTCGTTGGCTTAAAATGATGTCATAAGAAGATTTTTCAAACATTGTGTGATTTATCTCTTGACCAAGTCCAGTTTCTTTTCTGGATTATACATCGGTAGTCGTAACAAAGCACAATCCCCACTACCACCCACCCACCAAACTAACAACAAACTGAAGGAACGCACCAGGTCAGTTATCCAGGGTGATGGCATCCCAAATACCATCTCCTGACACACAACTCTACCCAAGCAATTTTCTGATCCTTTTTTTTTTTTTCTGACTTGGGGAACAACATTCTTTAATAGAAAGGCACAAGTAGAAGTTGTATTCTTGGAAATATTTCCAAAGTAGTTTGTGGGCAGTAATTATTAGCAAGAGATTTTAGTTATTGATAAACTCATAACTGAGTTACGGAGTCAGGAGAATAAAGGTAGTAAGATTATACATTAAATGCAGACCTGACCCACCCATTGGAGTGCAGGTGTTTGTGGTACAGATGGTTCCTGTACATGGTTTCTTGGTCTTCAAACACAATTAATGCCAATTAAAGACTCAAACTCGTTGAAGGCTTCCTACTCTACATGAAAAGGGTGGGTCGGCAGAACAAGATGAGAGTGTTCCTGGTTTTCATAACTGCAGTCAGGGTTCCTAACAAACACATTTTCAGTCCTGTTAGTGTAGGAAATGGAGAGTTGCCATGGTTGTGCTACTTCTTCAAAACATTTTCTCCATGACCTTCCATCAAGGGTAAAGCACAAAAAGGGGAAGTTAATGATTAATTCCTAGAAAATATGAAGTCAGGCTTAGCTCACTGCCGATGAAGGACTTGCTCTACAGTTCATTGACTTTGCTTTTACAAATGCAAAGACACCACAAATACTGGATTCCCATATGTATTCAACACTTAATCTCATTAGGGAAACAGCATGAAGATAAAAAATTCCCAGGTCTGCAGCTAATTCTCATTCCCATGACAGGTCCTTTGCTCTCACTGACCACCAAGCTCTCTGCAGCACAGAAAAGCTTTGTTGTGAACAGCATCCAGGCTATTCTGCAGTATTTCACCACTGTGTATCCAGTCAGACCACCTTTCCAAAGGAGGAAACAGAAGCATCTGTTAAAATACACTAACAGCCTACTTCGTTAACTTCTCACTTTGTTTTTATTCACAGACACTGCAAATGGGCATCAAGCATTTTTCTGGGCTCTTTGTGATGCTGTGCATTGGGTTTGGTTTGTCCATTCTCACTACCATTGGGGAACACATCGTGTACAGACTGGTCCTGCCACGCATCAAGAAGAAATCCAAGATGAAGTACTGGCTCCATACAAGTCAGGTATGCATTCAGAAGTAACCCTGTGAAGGTCGTGTGGCTGATTAGGAAGGCCTGGACAAGAACAAGGTGCAAAAGGTTGTCAGGCCTCTGATGATTAGCATTTGAAGTGTGGCAACAGCTTCTGGAATTTGAAGAGGCTTCCTTAATGATGGAATGAGAAGCACAGCGGAAAGAGTTCAAATATTCACAACTGCAAAGCCTACAAAAGGGACCTTTCCATTTGCACTTGTAACCTTACAACTCTTTTGGACACCAGAAGCAACAGTGTTGTTCTCCTGAACTGCCTAACCAAAATATTTTATCTCACTGTTACAAGTTCCCAAACTTTTGATGCATGCAAGAAGTGCTGGGTAACTTCTGTCATTATTCTAGGAAAATAATGGAAGAAAATGGCGTTAGGTGTTCACTGTAAAGGAAGAGGTTACTTTGCAGCAAAAGGCACAGAAAGAGCGAGCTTCTGTTGCTTTAAAGCAGCACAGCGAAAGAGATCTTTTAGAAAATAAAAAAGTTTGCTTTTTTTCTGAGGAATTCTAACATCAAGGATTGTTTGCAACCTATTTATCAACCTTTCACTGGTTGCCCTTCCTTGGGAAACTATGTGAAAATAAATCGGTTGTAATGACAAAGCACAGACATTGCTTGTATCCTTGAACGTGAAAAATAATTTATGCTCAAGTCCATCGCAATCGCACAAAGCCCAAATTGTTTACCTATTTATGGAGCTGTTCTTAATCTTGCTTTTGCTAATTTATTTTCTTCTTTTCCCTCTAGAGATTACATCGTGCACTGAACAGTTCATTTATTGAGGACAAGTGCCAGCCTAAGACAAGACGAGGAGAAAAGAGGTGGGAAGTTTTGCATGCCTTAAAACACAAACTATGAAAATTACTTTGAAATTAAATAAATAAATAATCGCTATCTACTTAGCGATCTAGTAGACCTCAAAGATAAAAGAAAAAAAAAAAAAAGAAACAAGATAGAAGTGACAAGGGAAGGAGGCAGAAATTAATTGTTTCCAATAGAATGTATTAAATCTTGAAATTTTGTCCTTTCATGATTTCGTGTACAGCTAATAAAAGCATCCTCATTCTAAGGACAGGCTTTGCAGTTGTTTAAGTCCACTGCCCTTGTTTCTAGGTAATTAATTACTCACATGCTGATAAATTAATTACTCACTAGCAGATAAATAGGGCCCTGTAAAACAGCTTCACAGTGCATGAGAGATCAAGCAGTATAGGTATTAGAAACTTTTTCAGCTTTCTTATTTTTCAGAATGAGAAATAAGAAAGCTGAGAAGAGGAAAATGTAGTCCTTTCAGAAACCTTTGTCTCAAACAACTCTTGTTGGAGAAAAAAAGTAGGTAACAACCTTCCTCATTTTCATAGCCTGTGTCTTCTGAATAGGAGATAATCTTATCTCTAGCTACCAGGAACACAAGGCATTTTATTAAAACTATGCATTTGCTCAGTAACTCAAAACTATTAGCGCACTTTTTAAGTCCACAGGCAGCAGTATTGCTTTTCTACAGATAAGTTCAGCCACAGATGATAGGAAATAGAAAAAAAAAAGGTCTTCCAGGCTGTTGCTAGATATTTGGCATGACTGAAACCCACGCATGTAAATGTATGTTGTGTTTAGTTTGTCGTTCCTGTACTAATGGCAACAAATGTGAGAAACAAGCAGCTATAAGCTCCTAGGCTACCTATACAAACAAGTATATAAAAGGACATTTGGTTAATTTCCTCTCTTCATTCCTTCATCTTATCGCCCCACAAAACCCCGTCATGTGGCACCTCCTTGCACACAGCAGCTCCTCGCTTTTGAAGTCAGTACCAGCATCTGGCTGGTGCAAAACATTTCCTCCTGCTGCAGCCTCCTCGCTGGGTGGTAGCGTTCTCACTCCCACAACCTGTGGCGCTAACTCAGCCGGAGGGAGAGTCTTCCAGAGGAGGAGGCTCTCTCTATCTTTGGTGATACAAAAAGCACCAGCTGAACCTATTCGCCAGGTACCGAGCAGTGCAAAAATTCCGTAACACAAGGAAACAACCACAAGCCCCACAGAGAATGGCTTAGGAAAAGAGCCACACGAATATTCTTTCAACATTGAGAGTGAAGATGTGCTGGTGCCCAAAAACTTCTGCCCACACAGCATCCAGCCCATGTGTGTGTGTGCATGGACACCCACCCATTATCTTTGCTCTTCTCATGGTCTGAGCTGCTGTTTGCTCAGAATTATGGTGAATTTAAATCAAGACACCTAGTGACATGGTGCCCAGCTTGGCATAAATACTGACATAGCAAGGTACAATCTAGCAAACCAGTGCTCTCAAATCAATTACATTACTACACTTCCTTTTATTCCTGCTGAGGACTGGGGATTTATTAAAAGCACCAAGATATGGAAAAGAGGTGGAAAAAATTTGTATTAGGCTATTGCTGTTTCCCTCAGGGAAGAAAAGGCACTGTTTTTTTCAGGTCGTAGCTTTCCAAACACTAGGAGAGCTGCTCAGCATGAACAGCCAAACTGTGAAGGTTTTCATCTACTTGACGAAACTTGAGTGTTAACTGTGGACTGTAGCCTTTGTTAAAACCACCTGCCCAGACCCCCAGAAAAAAGCACCGCCACCAGCAGAAGCTACATCAGTTACTAACATTTATGAAAAAAGCTGTATTTTCATTTGTGAAAGAAAAATGTACCAGAAATTATGGATTAATGATATAACTCTGAGAAATATTTACCAAACAAAGGGCTGCACCTTCTCTGAGAAGTGTACTTCTGCTCCAAGGCAAGTTGGTCGCACTGTCTGCCCAGGACCCTGGGGACCATGGGCTCTGCAGAGCTCCACAGCAGGGAGACAGCTTTGGGGACATCAGCCCCATGTCAGTTGTGCCGCTTTTTGCTAAGTGACCTTTTTTGGCTGAACTGCTGTGTGGAAATGCAGCTTCTGCCTTGGCCCTGGCAACGCTTTGCCAGTTTCTACTTGCCCAGGCTAATTCTCTTCCCTGTCCGAAATGTGCTTCAGGAGGTACTTTCTTGTTTTCATCTCTTCAGGGGATTAACATAATTGCATCACAAAACACACATCCAGTTTAGCACAAGACTTGTGAGTCTTCCTAGCTTTTATTTTGAAATAGAAGAAAATTGCCAATCTACATAGAAGTAAACAACTCTACGTGCACATCCCTGACGGGGTTCCCTGAGCTCTCCAGAGCGTGACCCAGCCAGGGGCTGCCACTCCTGCCTTGAGGCGCCCCTCCTCCCTCTCTGCCATCCCATCTTTTTGAAAATGCTCCTGATTGCCAGCTCCTCTAGAGAAATGTCAACTTTCCAACTTCCTTCTCTGCAGGCAGGTGAGAAAAGTATCTACTCCTAGCTCCAGACTCCTGAACCCAGCTGTTTTCAGCAATCCCACTCCCAAAATGTTAATTCTCTTCCTTAATTTACCACGTGGCAGCTCACACTAATAGGCATTTTGTGCAAGGACACCCACAGAAGACCTCTATGACAGAGCAGTCTTACGAGCAACTACTTCAGAGTTTCAACCTCAGTTTATAAAATGAACGCACACAGATCTGTCCAAAAGGTAAAGCAGGTAGGAGAGCCAGGCTCCTCTCCCACAGCAGCAAACTGTGCTTCCTTATGTTCCAGTTGGAGAGCAGAGGCCACAGGGTGCTCCTCGGAAAACCCTGATTTGGGAAGGTTACAGGGAGAAGTTCCCAAGAAAGAGGGAAAGGATTCTCTGGAATCAAAGTATTTTGGAAAGGCTTCTCCACAGGAAACCACTGAAGCATTTGAAGGAGTTCCCAAATGGGAATTTCTCCCCCAACATGAAAAATTCCCAATTCTATTTATTCTGTCAGGAGGCTCATGTCTGTACACTGCAAGGTTTGGATACACATTATTGTGTCCATCTCCCAACGCACAAGCAGCTAACTCAAGAAGACCTCAGATCCAAAGGACACACTTTCCACTTCATCTCTCCACACCAACTCTAGGCAGCCTCTTTGCTCCTCCATGGAAGCAAATGCCCAAGCTAGCACAGACTACTAGCACACAAAGGGCTAATGCTGTAACGAACTAAGGACACGGCAACCACAAAAGCTTTCAGAAAGTTTTGGAGACAGAGAGCTCACATTTTCCTAAGATGGAGTTGAGAGGACTGTAATTTCATAATTAACAACAACAAAAAAAAAAGTTTTGGGGGAGATGAATTTTAGGATTCTGTTCTAGTCTCTGCTATGGTTTGATCAGAAAAATTTGGCCATTTATGACATGACTTGTGCTTCTTGAGAAAAATAATTGCTAGGATAAAGGAATGATATTTCTATGTAATTCGTAACAGCAGCATCATGTTTTTCTGGTAGGCTGGCTCATGGGAGAGGGTTGCATACACACAGGAGCAGGCTCGGATTTTATATTAACTCTCATATCTCTGTTCAGGTCTCATGTAGGGAACAGCCAGCATGCTGTGTGGAATACCGCTAATCTGGTCAACTGCCATCGGAAAAAATATATCTGCACCGATGAAGGGCAAAATGAGGTGACGA
This sequence comes from Rynchops niger, assembly GCA_013400035.1. Lineage (NCBI taxonomy): Eukaryota > Metazoa > Chordata > Aves > Charadriiformes > Laridae > Rynchops > Rynchops niger. Next base: position 298,042 of record VXBH01000823.1, on the reverse strand, counting down.
TCCGACAGCACCAAGACATCCTCCTGCCACAGGTGAGGAGGGAGACTCCAGCTTCTTTAACGACCAATGGGAAAGCAGAGTCCCTCAATATTACGAGGGCCTCCGTCACGCAAGAGCTTGCGGAGCTGGAGAAGCAGATAGAAATCATCAAGCAGGAGCTGCAACTCGCCATGGACAGGAAGTCAGAGCTGGAAGAGTACCAGAGGACAAACAGGACTGCAGAGCCCTAAGCCAGCATACCTGGGCCCTTTCCTCTTTTCTTCCTTTCTCCCCTTCCTCTGTAAAATTTGTGACACACTTTTGTAACGCCAGAAAGAGGTGCGACAATAAAGCAGGCAATACGCTCTTCACGAGAGCAGAATTGCAGCAGCCCACAGCCACTGCCACCCTCCTGAGTCCTCCTCCTTTCATAACAAGTTTCTCATTCTCCTGGCAAACGTCAGCCATTCCCCAGGGGCTGGAGAAACAAGGAGCATCCGAACAGTGAGAGTTCCTCGTTCCTCCACTTGACAGCACAGTGAGGTTCCCACTTTTTTAGCCCTTTCTGTGCATTAATTAAAAAAAAAAAAAAGGGGAAAAAAAAGGAAATTTAAACTGCTTATTGAAAGCATGTCCCTTATTGGTATGTTTTTGTTGTAATATCTATGGGTCTAGTCTCCACTCATGCCAAGGCTCCTTACAGTTGCCTCATTATGGCAGGTGCTAGTTCTGTGTTGGCAGTCCCTTCCCTCCTGGCACAAGCTGTGGTTTCACGAGACAAATTCTTGGTGGCAATCCCAGTACACACCATTCCCTCAGCTCTGTCAGCATAAATGCAGACGCGGCTGCTCTGTGACTGTGAAAAAGGAACTCACCCAGCTTAAAAATAACTTGGCGAAAACCAAACCACCACCTCGTGTCTGCTTCTGAGCCCAGGTTCAGCTTCCACTCCCACCCAGAGAGAAGCCATGCCAACAGCTGCACTGGCAGATGTGAGGGACGGGTTCACGGTGGCACAGAGCAACTATGAGGGGAAGGGAGGGGTGGCAGTACTGTACATCAGTATTTACCACCAAAGGTGAAGTATTTACCAATGTGAAACTACTCCCTTAACATTCTCTGTCTTCAGTCGACAGTAAGGTTCTTTCTCACAGACAAAGTGACATAAAGGTGCTCTGGTCCATGATTTATTCTAAAACCAAGCTCCCAGCAAAGTCAAAAGGAGTCACCAAAGCCTCCCTGTGGACCAGGGCTCACTGTGAAGGAGAAAAGAGTTGCGGTTTTAAAGGCAATGTACTAAGTGAAGCTCTCACACCTGAATGATGAGGGAAGGAAGGGTAAGCTGTTCAGCATCTGAATAAATACTGCATCAACCCAACTGACTGTGTTATTTAAACAGGATTTCTATGAATATTTAAACAATACTTCCCAATGCATCCCACATGACAAAGCACATTTCTTACGCTGTCAGAATTAACTCTGGTCTCCCAGATAGGTCACTAAAGTAATTTTTACCCTCCCTGTGTCTCCATCCACCTGGGTGAATGTTGCCAGGGGTCATGTTCTCACCCGGCATGGTCTGAAGGCTACAGGCAGATCTGAAACTGTACTCTAGGGATGGAAAAGGCATTCTACCTTTTTGCACCTTTAACCTTTGAAACACACTTGCAAATGAAAAGCTCTAGATGGACCACTAAAAGCTGCTAGCAGTGACACCCAGACTAATAAGCCTCATCAAAAGGAGTTCATATTCTATTCCCTGCTTGGTCCTTGACCTCTGCGTTTGGGCAGCAAGCGTGCTTCTTTCAATACTGTCAGAAACACAAAGAGTAATCAGGACATCAAAGAGGAAAGTGGGATCCAGAGCCCTCCACACCAGCTAGGTCTGAAAGATGTAGGATGTCCCTTCTTTCCTTGCTCCTGGCAAGCTACATGCCGAGGGATAAATCACTCAGGTCGCTTTTCTTGCCCTCCTTTACCCTCCCTCCCTCATTTAAATAATCAGCTTTTTAAGAAGAGCTTTTTATTTGTGTAGCATCCACTACCTTACAACCTCCAGAATCATTTGGTTAGAACATACGAACACTGCTCTTTTCATCGTTATGAGACAAACACTAGGAAAAAAATATTTCCGCACGATTTTATAAATACATGTATCAACAGTTTAAAAAAAAATTTTTCTGGGCTTATGCATAAAGTAATTGAAAATGCTAATGATATCAAATAGCAAAACGTGCATGTTTGAGTTCAAAGTTCCAATCCAAACACCCAATCTTTCAACACATCACTCTTCATTTAAAAACAAAAAAATAAGTGGGAAAAAAAGTCAAACACCTAATAATTAACGTTAAGCAAAAAAATCTGTATTTCTGGTGGGTGCCTTAGGGGCTACTCCCATGTGAAATGCAGAATAGGGATTGCTCCAAATTGCTGCAGCACTAACTAGAAGCCTTTTGGGAGAAGGACCAACTTATTGTTGTGTAACAGAGACACATTTTGGCATGCTATTTACTTATTCAGCTATGGCTCCAGCCTGATGCCACAGGAGACAGAAAAAAGATTGCTGTAGCTTTCTATGGGATGGGGAGTATCACACACAAGTCACTGCCTGTATAACCAGGGGGAGGACTGGCTACAAGATGCACTAGTGACTGTAGATGGTTCTGGCCTGTCCATATCGTTGGGCCTCACGTTTAATTCCTCCCTCCTCACACTAAGGGAAGAGCTTGAATTGCTCGAGGATTTCATCCTGTCCAGATTCCACAGAGCTCTGGACACACCCAGCATCACGTAAGGAAGCAGAGCCCGCAGGGGAGAAAGCAAAAGAGGTCATTGCTTACCAGCAGGTCACAGCCAGTGGACTGCAAACACCACACTATCCTCAGGACTAGCTTGATCGTATGGAAGAGGAGGGCAGGAGATCTACAGGACAGCAGTGTGTTCAAACACTTTTCCAATTTCAGCTATCACAAGAAGTAAACAACTTCAACCGACAGATCTGAAGAACAACAGATGGGTTCTGGATCAAGTAAGAACACAGGCGATGACTCTCCTGCTTGACACAGAGTCATACTACTGACATCAACTGGCCCACGCTAGATCTGAGTTGTTTTTTTTTTTTATCTTTTTACACCCTGTACAAGATGGGTAGCAAGAAGGAAAACCAAAGAAAATTTCCATTCTTTGCAGCTTTATTTCAGTCTGACCCATTTGCTATTTTGGATTTTAAAAAACAACAAAAAAAACCAAAAACAACAAAAACCAAACAGATACCCAACCCCCAAAAAACCCACCCTACAATTCTTTCAGTTCATCATTCCACATTAATTTATTCTGGTTATGATACACAATTGGTATGTTTACAGGCTGCCTTGTGATAGCAATGCTCTTTCCAAATCCTACTCATGAAGCATAAAGATTTAAGCTGAACTCTTGCAAAACCACTCTTCTTTATATATATGTAAATCTGTACGTACACACACATTGTTAGGGCTAGAGAAGCTTCTTCTTTGTCCACACTTAATTACTATGGCTCAGACATTGAATTTAGACAGATTTTTGATAAAAGAATACTTGTCACCCTTTCCCTTTTTTTAGCCCAAAATACTTCTAGTCTTTATTAACTTTTAATTATTTTCTTTCATTCTGGCAAGTCAAAACAGACCATCTAAAGTTTTCACTGTTTCTCAATGTTTAAGCACAGAAACAAATTTAATCACTTGCAAAATTAGCTTCAAGGAGTTCCTGAGCTTGAACTAAATTATTTTAAAATAAGATACTTTTTTCTTGGTGAGGAAAGAGAAAATAGGAGTTTCCAAACCTCATTTGTGAAACATATCCAAACTCTTTCAAATGCTTGTTTCCTACCATGACGAGAGTGAACCCAACGCTGCCAGTATACACACAAAACTTTAAAGCTGAATTTTCAGTAGGCTGATGTGACTTAATGACCAGGAAAGGGTAAAAGGGCTTTGCACTTCTCCAAGAGCTGTTTAATTGATTGTTCTTCAGAGCTGTGAAAGAGTCTGCTATTATAGCCAAGCTGTTTGAACATCCAGACAGTTTTTGATGACCCAGGTCCTGGTTTTAACGAACAAACATTTGTACCACAAAGCCTACCATGAACATTAGTATTCCTAACACACTGTTGTTTCTCCAACTTGACGTCACAAACTGTAATCCAAAAAAAAACTTCCAGTGAAAGCAGAAAAGGTTCTGCTTTTATTTCTGCTACATATGCTGTAACAGCCATACCACAAACTCTCAGCATCCGAGCTTCCCCATGCAAAGATAGAGTCCTGTGTTCCTTCTCATTTCTCAGGATTCATAATAATTTACAAGTTAATTCATGTTTTTAAATGTTTTCAGAAATATAAGAATAATAATGCATACGATAAGATAGTCTGTGATTAACAGCTTTCACTTTACTATTGTTTCTTTTAATTCCTATGGTAAATACAGGAAGCTAATACAGATTTTATGATTCAGGGAAGGGACACAGATGAGACAAACCTCTGATAGTTGCATCTCCCCCCAAAAAATTAACTTTACAGAAAAAACACGATGCCCCATGAAGGAATGTTGTAAATAAATGACCTTGTGTTTCAATTTTAGGAGCAGACTTCACATACAGCCTTGCACTACAGAGAGCACAGAGACTATAACAGAGACTATAGACTTCGCTTTCACAAAATTCTCAACAGCCATGACAAAATGATTGCATAAATTATCTAGCAACTTGCCCCTTCTGCCGTGTCAGGAATAAGGTAGTGAAGATATAGCCAAAAGAACAAAGGTTGTTTTAGTTAACCACTTTTTGAAAACAGAGGAAGGAAGAAATTAATCTACTTTAGGAGCTTAAAGATTGTGAAAAATGTTTCCAAAAACTGAGCAAAGGACAGAAGCACAGACAGATACTACCAGAAGGAAGAAAAACAGAAAAATAACCTGGGCAACAGCTTTTATTAGATTTTGTGATTACAAGACTAATCTTTGTGGCAAAGTTGCAACAAAGCAAGTCCTACATATTCTTTTCTGGAAACTAAAGACAATGACAGACATGCCTCAACATAGGGGAACATGTCGACATCAACCAGCGTTCATCAGTGGAATGCTAATTTAAAGATTCTCCAATGTCTTATCTTTCTCCTCTTCTGGATACTAAGATGCGTGTTTACTTTTGGGGGTAAGGAGGATGTTTAGTAATTCACCAACCTTCACAGATTCTTGCCCTGACTCAGGAAAACAGATGTCTAAGGAGTCACTCCACTGAAGTCTATAGATGTACCTGTTCATTCCCGTACCTTTAACCAGGAAACTATACACTCTCAGAAACACTACCATACCTTGATGGGATTTAATAATTAACATACAAGCAAATTCCTCATTTATCTCTGCTGCACCACAGACAGCTTCCATCCCATCGAGGCAGGACTTCAGTTAGATGTTTCCAACTTGGCAGTGTGAAAGTGATGGGAAATGTCCTCTCAGGCACAAACAATCCACAAAAAACTGAGGGCAAGAATAAAAGAAAAGGGACAAGAAAGGAATCAATATCCAGAACCTGTTTCTTTCCATACCCTAACCACACTTCCCAGAAGAGACTGCAGATCAGCTGACAGAAACACTGGGTGCCCCAAAGGTGACAGTCACAGAAAGTGAGGGAGGCTGGGCAGTCAGCATAAGCAGCAACTTTCCATTGCTCCAGTGGAAAGAATCAACCAATGTAGATCCTGTGGAAGTCGTTGGCACCAAAGGCAGCATTGCATTTGGGGCACTTACGCTGCCGGGTATCATAGCGTGTTTTCACACACTCGAAACAGAAGACATGAAAGCACTTTGTGAGCACAGCATCCTTTTTGCGCATGTTACAGCATGGGCAAGTCAGGCGGGCCTGAAAGACAGAAACATTATAGTGAGGACCCACTGCATTGCACTAGGTATGTTAGAAGGTAACTGAAGATGAAGCTTCTTCCATTCCTCATAAGGAGAACGTGGTTTCTTCAATGAAAGGTAGGTCTACAATACTAGAGATCAGACAAGAGATGTCAAATACTGAAAACATGAGTGAACAGCCTTTTGACTGAAGTAGTGTTAAAGAGGGAAGTTCATAGAGACAGCTACTTACCTTGTAATCCTTGATTTCTTCCATTAATATCTCATCACAGTTGGGAACCATGTCAGGCTTCTTAGTAGTCTCCAGCTTCCTGCGTAACCTAGAAATATCTTCCTGCAAAAAACCAAGAGACCAAATAAATGAGCATTTTATTCTCTATCACAGCTTCTTCAGAGACGAAAGAGAATTAGCACCTGGGCAACAGTGCACCTGGCTGTCACTCCACCCATACTTTCCTCCCTGATAGTCCAACAGGCTTACAACAGATTACATTATCATTTGGTGCCACATGTATTGTCAGTTATTAATGGATAAAACCTGAAAGAGCCAAGACCTGATGAAGCTGAAATCAAAGTGAAACCAGACCCCCAAAAAAGTAGTGTAGTTGAAACATACTCCAAGCTCAACGTACAAGGAGACAGACATCAAAGCAGAGAGATATTGAAGGATTGTGCATCATGTACATACCTCAGCTCTTTTGAAGTTGAACATCTCTTTCTCTCTAGTTACTCTGTTTTCCACAATCTCATCCTGGAAGTCATGTAACTTCTTCTGAGCCAGCTCTAGCTGAGCTTTCAGATCATCTGCAAGCTGGGCTGCATCCATGGCCTGAAAAAGAAAACCAGTACCAAGCCTGTAAGAAGAGTTCTAGTAATATCCAGTCCCTCTGCCTAGCAATCCAAGACTGCTCAAAGAATACCCCTTGGGCTGCTGGAGATCTATTTTTTCAATCTAGTTTCGGTACTTCCAAATGGAATAACTATGATTTACTCCCTAAACTTTACTTCAACAGCAAAATACCTTATTATTAACAAGTTCTAGTTGTTTAGCTTCAACATTGCTCTTCAGTAGAGCCAACCCCTGTCACACGGCAATGTATGTCACTTATAAAAAATACTAATGACCACACAATTATCTTCTTGTTCAAGCATTTTCACCCTTCCACATTCTACATTTTCTCTACTAAATTGTTCAGAGGTAGTTGTATAGCTGAACTAGACAGAACTGCAAGTGTTTAATTTTTAATCATTTTCTCCCTTCACCAGTTCTCCTATCACTTTCTAACTGGCACACCACCAATGAATCTATTAGCCAAGTTCCCTCAATACCACAGATTGTGATATTAAGCACAAGTGATAGTGCTGAATTCCCCATCTCCTCCTCCTCAGTGATATTTCTGCTTTCTTTTCTGTCTGTTTTGATGTTATTCCTGCATTTCTGCTAAAGATTTAACAGCAAAGGCAGCACCAACTATGAGATTTAGTCTTACTTTACTTGTAACAGACCTATTTTATTGATCTTGGACATCTGTTAAAGGTCTTAACATTCCCCAGACATATTTTCCTTTTATTTACTCTGACCCTAGTTAACTTCATCTGGCTGCTGCCTATTCTTTCATGATAGGTTTCCTTTTAAAGGCACCTTACTCCAGCTCCCTAATCAGACTTTCACAGAAACAGCTATGACCTGCTTGTCCTTATCAAAGCAAACATTATGCTACAATACTTTAATAGAACTCTTTTAGGTACTTCTCAGCCCTCTGGTATACTAGTCCAAAACCAGGGAGTATCAGGTTCCGAAATACCAATGAGAACTAGCAGCCTTCTATGCTTCCCACAAGACAACAACTCCATCTTACAATCCAAGAGGAAATTAAGCAATCACTCACCTTGCGTTTGTTCATTTCCAGGGCCTGTGTTCGGAGACCTAGTTCTTTCTCACCTGTTCCAATACTGCTTTGCAGCAAGTGTTCCTTCTCCTCCAGCTTACGTACAACTTGCAGCTGGGCATCCACCTTGGAATGGGAGAGAAGAGGTACAGAAGGACTGAAATGCACTGTCTTCAGAGCTGTCTTAAAGCTGCATGCTAAAACTATCCCTGCCTCCCCATCACCAAGGAGTACCTCTTCAGCTTGCCTTTTTCTCCCCAAACAGACACACTGGCAGTCTAACAGCTGTATCCAGAGCTCTCCAGTGAACACTTTAAAACCTAGCAGTCAAATAATCACAACAAAGATGTCTTATATTTTTGGAAGGTGTCTTAGAGAATAGCTGCAAGGCAGTGAACAGTTCCACCTAGCTTCCAAGGATGGCAGGATATATATGTAGAAGTACCATGATGACAGGAAAATTACTTTCTACTTTCTTTCTTCCTCCTGCTCTCCACAGCAATGAACATTTTATACAGCAGTCTTTGTTTCTTACTGCCTACCAGAGTAAACCCACAAGACCTCTACCTTGCCCCATCAGTTCTGTTGTCCTCTCTCCTTCTCCCAAGTTACCTGTGTCTTCAGTGTCAAAACTTGGTCTGCCAGCTCCTCCTTCTCCTCTTTCAGCAGCTTGTGGATCTGGTTGGACTTGATGCGTTCTGACATCAGCTTGAAGTTGGCATCATCCTTCTCCCGCAGCTGCTGCATCAAGCGGATGTTCTGCTCCTGCATGTCTTCAAAGGCTTGACCTGTGACATCCATTTCCGACAGCAGGGCCTCCTCCTCCTGCAGAATAATCACAGGCTCTGGCAAAACTGTGTCCTGTACCCCCTACAATGACCCTGAACATTTTACTCAGAGACACGAACCCTACCACAGATGAAGGAAGATGTCTCGGTATCAGAGAACAGCATCTTCCCAACAACCAGAAAAAAGTGCTCTCTAGAAGTCTGCACCACTGCAGAGATGCACTGAATTTGGAAGGTGTAAAAAAAAAAAAAAAAAAAAAAAAAAAAAAAAAACAAAAAACAACGATGGTCATCTCCACAAGCATTCAGGCAGCTAGATGAACAGCTGTCATATACATATACCAGGCAAAGAATTCTACATGTGGACAACTCAGCAGCTTCCAACTAACAGGCTGGCAAGCCCCTTAAACTCACTTAGGCCACTTCAACATTAAACAAGTAGTGACAAGATAGAACAGTTCTGTACTATATGAAAAAAAATCTGAATTCTAAAACAGTATGTCAAGTCCTGGCTTCCCTGTCCCCTACTGAGGTGGTCCTGCTCTCTTATCATTAGATTAAGCCCTTTTCATGGAAGAAGATACATTATGGTATCATGCACATGTATTACTTATATGAACTACGCAGAAAGAAGTTGCAACCTCCTCTACTAAAGGCTGATACAGCCATCTCTCCTCTGTGCTCTTCACCTAGGCCACAAACAGTTAAACATTCCCCACCACCCCCACCATGAGCTTTGTGAAGCCCTAGCGTTGTGGGTTTTTTTTTTTATTGATGTTGTTTTTTTGGCTAGTTGGGTTTTTTCCTCCTTTGATAAACAGGGAGAAAACTCACATCTCTGGCACATACAGAGACAGAAATTGCTTCTCTCAGGTACTCTTCCTGGCCATAACATGAAGGCAGTTCCTTCCCAAGTGCTCCAGCCAAGACAGAAGTCATCAGAAACTTCTCACCTGCTTAGCCATGGCTAGTTTCTTCTGTAAATACTCAATTTGTTCCTCCACTGCTCGGATCTTGCGGAGGGCATCCTCATCAGCCATCTTTTTACTCTCCTTTTTCTCCTTGTCTTCCAGCTCTTTCACCCTCTGCCTCAGTTCTTCCAGCTACAGCAACAACAAAACAGAAATGACACTAAGCACAAGAATGTGGCCTGAACATTGTTAAAAGCCTGTTTTTTCCTCACCATTATCTGAAACACTGGAGAAATTGCCTTCAGAGCATGGGAAAACAAATCCCAGCTCATCGTGACAAGACAGTGTATTAGTGGCAGAGAATTACATAGCATCTTTTATCAAAGTAGAAAGATCAGTCTCTTGTAGTTGTATATGTTGCATGGGTATGTGGACGGAGAGCATCTACTCCTTTAAGGGTGTCTGGTCAAGGACCTTTTTCAATGCAAAAAGGAACAAGAAAAGGAGGGAGCCATAAACAAAACACGTGGAAACACAAACCTGACAGACACATGATAAGGAAGGCAGTGATAAGAACCAAACCTGTTCAGTCACACTAATGGATAAGAGCATGTGAGAGCATGAGAATGTTTGTTCCAGCAAGGTTGTCTGACTGTGGACCCTGTCAATTGGGAAACTAAGCAAAGCAGGCTGGGGGGGGGAGGAAACCAGAAATAAAATATACAGAGATATGGACCTGACAAAACACAGGTGGAAACAAACACAAGAAACAAATCTCCGCAGTCACAACAGTTGATAGGCTACCAAGAAACTACAGGCACCAGTTCCAGGAAGATCAACCTGGACTTTGCAACTGATAAAACTGTAAACCAGGGGTGGATCCTGGACTAGGCGGGCTGTGGTAATCAATAGAGCTGTACAAACCCAGGAGGGATGTGCAGGGGAGGGGAGAGCAAGGACAAACAAATTTGAGTTCAACAGAGAAGGGTATAAAAGGAGCTGGTCACATGTAGAATGACTGCAGTCAGTACACACTTGTCTGCCTCAGCCCTGCACATGATCACCGCAGCCTGTTCTTATTATTTTCTTAGCTATCTTGGTGTAATATAACTCTCTACCCAATGTGTAAACGTGCTGCATGGTGTAAGTGCTGTGAAGTAAGTGAAACCTGTGTGTGAAGAAGGTAAGAGGGCCTGGGATCACAGGGGTACCAGACAGACACAGAGGGGCCGTGCTGGTACTGCTGGGATCTGTGAATGCGTATGTGCTTGTGAATCTAGAGAGTGTTGTGTATATGCTGAACTAGTGATCTCTACCAGCTGAAGAGAAGGAAGGGGACATGGCTGTCTGTGCTTATGTTTTGTTTCAGTCCTATATATGTTGAAGGCAGCGCCTTGTCCGTGGCAGTCTGCCTGGCCACATCAGCATCCTCTGTGTGTGTATGTCTCTGGGACACATGCTCAGCTTCGTTACTGGTTGAATCTGCAACTGAGAAAGAGGCAGGCACGTCCCTTAGCCTGGGCAAAGGGACCATCCTTCACAGAGAAGGATATCCCAAAACCCCCCTGTTCATCTCCAGAACATTTCTATCTCTATTGTGAGTGACAAAGATGAGAAGAGGAACAATCTCCAGTTTTGAAGACAAAAAAACCCCACAGTTTAAGCGCAGATTATCCGAAAAGAAGTTTTAAGTAACTTGCTAAAGAGAAAAATAAAAAAGAAAGATTTACCTCAGCTTTTGCCTTCTTCTCAGCTGCCATCAGCTGCACTTTGTCTCTCTGCTCTTTGGGAGCTGAGCGGTACATATCTAGCAACAGTTTCATTTCCTTCTGGCTCTCCTGGGCCTTCCTGGAGACAAGGAGATAGACAACTGTGAGAACACAGCAGGCAACATATGCTGTTACATATCCAGCATGAGAGTCAGAGCAATATTCTCCCCATCTCCCACATGGCATGCGTATTATGAAGTAATCCTTGGCTCATCTTTCCCTGGTAACGTAAAATATCCAAGGAGCACAGGCTGGAGGCTGAAAAGAAACATGTTCAGGCACAAGAGAATTGGGGTGGGGAGGAAACACGTACCCTAACAGTAAACAACAAACTATCCATCTCTGCTTTGGTACTGATGCAAGACAGAGAAGACTACTGTGCCCTTTATTAATAACCTGCTGCTTTAAAGCTTTACTCAACTGTTATGACAGTAACAAATAAAGTTACTTGGCCCACCCTATGAAGTATCTGGTTTGGTAGCGCATGCTTTAGGCTGTTGAAGCAGAAATGTACTACATTGTCCAAATCGCAATCAGATATAGAGGGCACCAGAAACCTCTCACTTCAGTGAAGCTAATCACATAAGAGCGAGCTACAAGACATCTCACACGAACACCACAGTTTGGGCACTACTCAAGCAGGAAAGGGAGAGACTTACTTGAGCTCAGCCTTCAGTTGCTTGATCACTTCAGCCTCCTTCTTTCTTCCATCTTCATGCTTTCCTTTCTCCTTCTCTTTGGACTCTCTCTCCTTCTCAGATTCCTTCTGCTTCTGTTTTTCCCGCTCTCGTTCCTTTTCCTTTTCTTTCTCTTTCTCTCGCTCTCTCTCTTTCTCCTTTTCCTTCTCTCGTTCCCTCTCCCGCTCCCGTCTCTCTCGCTCCCGTTCCTCTTCATCTCGCCTGGCCTTCAGTTCATTAACATCTTCAGATGCAGGCTTAGGGACAGGCACTTGGGCAGACGGATCATCAGGTTCCTGCTTGATCTCTGGAGGTTCCTCCTTTGCATCTTCTGTGCTGGACTGGGACTGTAAGAGAGCACTACCACTGCGAGAGCGGATCTGTTGTGGAATAGCAAGAAAGAAGACACACAACAGAACAAAACAAAGCAGTAAGTTCCTAGATAGAAACCTACCTTATTCCCCTCTTCCCTGGTCTTCCCAGATCCGTCCCTGCACGCCCCCTCCATAATTGCTACTACTTTTCATGAAGCACTACACAGCCACAAAGGAAGACTATTAATTTGTTAAGTGGAAGCAGCACAGCATAGAACTCCAACAAAAATTACATTACATCCTGCAGGCTGTAAGAGAAAGGCTGACACGGCAGGCAAAGGTGACAGCATGCCCCTTTCTAGGCACTTTCTGCTCTTTTCTGGCATCTGCTGCACTGATACCTTGCTCAAGTCAGACTGGGCCTCTCTCAGTTTACGCTTGTATCTTAACACCTCTCCCTTCAGCTGGTGGTTGTGATTTTGGAGGCTGCTGATGAGATGACGCATCTCCCGATTAATTGGGCCTAAAAAACCAGAAACACAACTGTAACAAACCACACTTNTTCGTCAAACGTTGATGAAATGCTGTCCTTTGTGCAAACTTTGCTCACTACAACGTACCAAAACACACCTCCATCCCGGAGGCTATCCACCCCCAAGGTGCGAACACTCCTCCTTGAGTACATTAATCATAATAAAAGTACTTATGACTAAAGTCACTCAAACTCCACTTTGAAGATAAAAAAATAGTATAAAAATAGCCCGAGGGAGAGGGGATGCCAGGGAAGACACCATTGTGAAGAATTCCATCGCTAATTTCTGGGATCAGTCGACGGACTGACCCTTTCTTCCCCCTCACAGGGACGCCTTTATAGCGAGTGCTTTCTCGGGGACTTAGACATTTCTGTAGAGAATCTCTATCCTACATTTATAGCCAGGCTGTATTGTTTATAATTTTGTTGCACGTTTTGTATACTTAACAATATCTTTACTTGCACGTGCTTTGCAGACAGTGTATTTATCACCGCAATCCTAAGAACCTGTATACCTGTTGTTTAAATAAACTGCACTGTTTAAGTAGCTAGTCCTTTCGGTTTCTCACTGAACGCGACCAAAGACTCAAGAGTGGCCGTGCTAGTTCAGGAGCACGACGAGACTGAAGGTGCAGTCCACTATTAGTGTATCCAAATCGTAATAGTTTAATACATACTAAACGCGATGGGACTGATAGTGCTGAATTGGGCATCACTCAGAATTTAAACCCAGCTGCACCTAGCCTCCCACCTTGGTGAGGAGTGTTAGAACGCAAGGGGGTTTATTTTCTGCCAAAACCATTTGGCCCCTTTTCACCAACAGTGACAAAGGACCAAATAAGACTACAATCATTCTGCCGCACAAAAGAGTGACACAACACATTTGCAGAAAAAAAAACATGCCAGGTTTACATGCAACCATAAGTTCTTGCAAATTCCCAGTCCTAATTTCCCCTTAATGTTACTTTTTCCCTATGTTCCTATGGAAAATGTGTCATGCTACGGAAAATCTCTATGATTTAAATGCTACTTTACAAATAACTTCTTTATTTCCTATTAAATTTGAAAATTACTGGTTTCCTATCCAGCATGTCATTCCAGACTTGTAAATAAATCCACACCAAAAATAACTTTAATAATGCTAAATAGTCTGTCATAAACCAAATTATTAGCAAAACGTATGTATTCTGCAACATCTAAAATGAAGTCAGATCAAATGGAACTGGCCTCTGATAAAACATGCGAAGAGTTTTGCTTTTTGCGATAGAAACCTGCCAGAAGAAGTATTTAACAATGACAAAGAATCCAACCAGGTGTTTTACTGCAATGCAGTCTCTAATGGGCATTGGAGGGACGGCGGGGTTGGTTGTTTGCTTTTAAGCACAGTAGAAAAACTCCATACCTGCTTGTTCATTAGCAGCAAGTGTCTGTTCAAACTCTATCCTCAACATCTCATATTCTTTGCGGACCTGTGCCAAGGTATCCTCTAGCTGAATCACCTCTGTGCGCAGTTTCTTGTGAAGGCTGACCTCGTCCCTCTGAGAAGTAACAAGGGGACAAAACTTAGTGCTGTGACCCTGGAGTATCTCTCACCTCATCAACACGAGGTACCAACACAGATGAATTACTGCCAGGAAGAAAAGTTTCCTGAGCATTCCCAGAGCCACCCAGACCCAGTAGTGATGATCAATGGGGTGACAACATTCCCTAGTCAGATGGAGCGGTAGTGCTACCTCAATTAGTTCCACCTGGCGCTGGTGTGTGGTGCGGGTGCCATGAAGCAGAGTGCGAGCCTCATCAAGATGTGCCTTCAGCTGGAGACTCTCATTATACAAAACAGAAAATTGGGACTGCATGCAGCGATATTCGGGGGTCTCCTTCACAGCCTCTTCCACTGCTCGTCGCAGCTCAACCTAGTCAGGACACAAGAAAATGGCACAGAAAGAAAAGTTATCACCTGGTCTTCAGCCTCTATTTTGCAAGGTAGGAGAACGGTGATCAAGCCGCCAAAAGCAAAGACAAAAGTATAACTTCAGTAGCATTGCTGTGACATACATGCAAGTACTATGCTTCATGATCAATTTAAAAGGTCTATGCTCTCTCTGTATGCACTAGGCTATTTCTCCTGCATAGTCACATGACAAGAGTTTTTGATTCTCAGGTTCTGCAATAGTTTCTCTCACAGTTAAGAGCTTGGAAAACATGATATACCTTTTCAATGGATCTGCTGTAAAACCATAATCACTTAAATCAATAAAGATGGCCACACAGAAAAGTATGATAGAAAACTACAGAAAATACATGTGCAAGTAGGCATTACATTAGCTTTCTACCAGTAAGAGACATAATGACTGAAAGGAAGAGAAATGAGAGAAAGCAGAAGGATAGAATCTGAATTTTCCTTACAAAAAAAAAGTTAACAAATGATTGTGACTACCAGCAGTGAAACAAGACACATATAAACACACATACAATTTAACACTAATTAAAAGAAAAAGAAAGTTGAAATGGCAAATGGTGTTTCCCTCAAAACGAACTCATGTGGATAAACAGAATTTAGAGATGCCTCAAGACAGTTTCTGGAATCTCATCTCAAACTTAGGTTATCATCTCAGACATTTCTTATAACAGGCTAACAGACCTACTGATCACTAAGATAAAATTTAGATTATTCTATATATTATATTCTTACGTACTATAAAGTCATAGCTTTTTAAGACATAAGATACGCATATGCTGTTTTCCTATCTATTCATTCTGATAAACACTGATAAAGATTTAAGTTTGTCAACACTTTCAAGAGCCTAGCTCTCATACACAAGTTCCACGATTTTTCCAGTTCTCTGGTTCCACTTGCACAGGGCAGGGGAAAGGTGGAAGAGCAGTCAATACTTGTAAAAACGTGAAATTACTTTTAACCAGGCATCATTAAAACGTATTGAACAGATCAGAATGGAAAAGAGGAAGTAAGAAACCACTACATTTTCCAGTGATGACCACGTGGTGTCACCAATGCACTGAACTGCAAGTGTAAGTCACACAAACTTGCTGTACAAGATATAACAAACCCTGTACAAAATATAACCCAGCTAGAGGAAGCACAGAACAGAATAGTATTAATGAGGTTTTCCAGAGACACAATACAGCAAGACAGAGGGCAACCAACCACACAGAACACCCTCATCCTCAAATAGGTACAAATGTCTCACCTTGAGTTTTTCATTCTGTGTCGTTACTTCCTCAAGATCCTGGCGTAGTTCCTCTAACTCATTGAGGCGATTACCAGCAAGCTCTTTATTCTCTTCCAGCTCTGCATTCATCTCCTCAAACTGTTGGGGATAAAGTGCTCCTAAATCCTAATGTTAATGTATCTACTGGGGGTACTGATTAAGTAACTATTTATACAGTAACAGAAATTACAGACTTAACAGTCAGGTAACATTACGAAGTTAGACAGAGTCTACTTTCATCGGGTCTGTTTCATAAGTTGGAAACTTGCACACAGACAAAATGGCTTGACCAGAGACACACAGATTTGTGGCAAAGGAGGTATCTAAATTCTGTTCCAATCTACGGCCATACACACAAGCTCTCCTTGACTTTATTCTTAACCAAGCCTCTGACATTACCTTGCGGGCATTAATGGTGATGGTGCCCCCATAGAGGCTACTCCCAGCTCCATACACCTTGTAGCCTTTGGAATTTACCTGCAGAAAAAGGCAACAGGTTTCATCAACACCCAATTAAATGCTCAAGCTGCTGATATAGCATACTCAGGATGAAAAATGGTACTCTACAGATTCTCACTTCTCTCAGCAAAGTACCATAAGATGATGTCACACATCTCAAAACTACAACCATTTATCTGGCTTCCTGTCAAAGAGGCTGGTGCTTACCCGTTCCAAAACATCTGCTAAGTGGCGGTTGAGCCTCTGCTCCCTCTTGCGTATCTTGTCAATATCCCACTGAAGGTCATCAATCATAGTCTCCAGAACAGACACCCGAGATTCTGCTGTCTCCACCCTCTCTTGCAGCTTGGAGAACTGCAACCAAGAGAGTGTTTCAGCCGGCATATTGAATACAATCAACGTTTTCCAAGACTGATCAATATTAATTTTTCTCTTACTCATCATACCCTGGATTCATGTGCTTTCCACCTGTCTTTTGCTGTGGTGACTACTCAATGAATTGTCCAGAATTTTACACTGGCTGCATCCCAACACAGTAATAAAAATAAGACAAAACTGAAAATGGAAAAAGGGCAAGAAGCTGGTAAAATCTGGCAGAGTACGGAGGCAGCCACCTCACCTTATTCCAAGGCACCTTTTTTTTAATCTTTTAAATACGTATGTTCACCTACTCTACAGACCACTGAAGCCTGATGGTCTAACCTTAAGCAATGCCAGTGTTTAAATACACAGTTACTAAAGGAAGTAAAACCTCTGAAATAAATACTGCCAACAATGTGAATCCCTTAACGACTGGGCTCATCTTGTAATTAATGTTGTTACACTTTCATACGTTACCCAGAGAAACCAAGGAATTTGAAATGACAGGGATGTCATGTCAAGTGTCTCAGATGCTTACACAACCACCTTAGCATCACCTTACCACTTCCTCTGCTCTGTTTTCTTTAAAAATTAGATCCATTCAACTCACTGGTTATTCTCTTTCATTCAGTGATGTAACAAGCAAATCAACCCAAACCACACAGAAAGTCTATGTACAGTTCTCCACAAAAACAACCCTTTCCATAACCTTTGTTCAGAAGGCAACTTTTAAATCTTGTTGCTCCTGTCCCTCTCCAAAGCAATAACCTGCTTTCCCAACTATGATAACCATGGATTATTCTAAGCAGAATTCCAAAGCAGATTCCTCTCTCTCTCCTCTTTACCTCCTGAGACATGATTCGGTGCTTCTCCTGAAGAACATCAGCCAGCTCCTGCAGCCGTCCATTTTCATGTGAAAGATAGGTATTAAGCTCTAGGACTGCTTCTTCCATCAGTGTAATATCTGAAAGACGCATAAAGAAAAGGAAACAAACAGAAATCAAGGAAGACTCTTTTTAATTTTAAAACAGCAAAAAGAAAAAAAGAAAACAGAAAAGGAAATTTCTGGTTTTGTCTTCTGCTTACTGTATGCCTCCAGCAGGTGGTTCCCAAAGAAGCTTTGAATTGTATTTTAAGCAGAACTTAGCAGAGTCCTAAGAGTTCTAAGTTAAACTAAGCACAAGGCTCTGCCATTTAACATGCTATACATTCATGATTGTCAACTACCAACTCCTAATGTCAGGGATCATTCAGTACCGGCAACACAGAACATGCCCTTGTAACACAGCGACACCCTAGTGAAGGCCAAATTCATGCATAAACCTGCTACAATAGGTGGCTTAAGCTAATATGCCAGATGACAATTACAGCAACTGAGGAAGGCTCATGATGCACTAAGGCCAACGCTACTACAGAGTTTAAGACTGCCAAGTAAGGCTATTAATGCCTTGCTACACAAATCCTAGGCCTGCCAGAGCTCCTTGATCAGAGTATATAAAACACTATGGACAGAAGACAAACAAAGGAGTTGATATTCCACTTACATTTTAATTCAAAAGATTAAAATTCTAACCTTAAGCTAATGAAGTTTTTCAGAGAGTCACCTGGGTGTAAACTGAATCTGCTACATCAATTTTCAGAAGCTAGTGGATCAGCTTTCTTCTGCAGAACTCTGTGTTCAAAGCTGACAGCTACACTAGGCATACCAAAACACTAGACGGCTACCATTTTGCTCAAAACTCAGAGGAAACTGAGGAGCTGGTAATTCCTACATCTTTTACTAAACTGCAAGCGAGGAGTCCAAAATCATTTTGCAATGCTGATTTCACTTCTTCACTTGTAAGCATGAAGCCTGTAACTCAGTAGCTGAGGATAGCTGGGTGATAAGGTTCAATTGTAATTTGTAACTTTTCAGGTGCACGAACACGCTACAGGCAGAAACAAACCTTTTCTTAGCCCAACACACTGGGCAGAGTTCTCAGCATTCAAATTTTGAGGTATTTATAATACAGTTCTAGCATATAGCACTAGTCTTTACTACAGGTTTTACTAACTGACATTGTGGAAAGCTGAGCCAATTGATTTAAGGACTAGGCTTTAACGCATACAATGCAGAATCATGTCTAAGCTGGGGGTAGATGATGACCTTGAGTACCAGCCACCTTGGTCGTACCTCCACTATTCAGCTTGTGGGACAGCACATCCACTTTCTCCTGCAGCTTGTCATACATTGTCACAATCTGGGCAACAGCACGGCGGGAGGACTCTACACGCTCCTGCAGCTGAGATTCTATCTCCTCACTGGTACTGCTGGCTAGAGTGGCTAGGAAGGAGAATGCTGGCTCTAGTCCTTCACCTGGGAACAGAAAGAGGTGCAAAAAGTAAATGTGCTCTGGCAGTCAACATATCTCTAGTCCACAATCAGAAAGCCTCTGTCATCCTTTAAAAAGGGATATCAACATTGCCCACAGTTGGAACACATCTTTTCCACTGTCCCCACTCAGATGTCTCACCTCGTTCCCTCTCATCTTTACGCTCCTGATTGCTGTCTGAGTCTGGTTCAGGCTCTGGTACCACCAGTGCTTTTCTTTCAGACAAAAGGTCTCCAAGACCTTGGTCCAGGTCGAAGCGTTTAAGGATGATACGGATATTTTCATCAAACTGAATGACAAGAAAGGCAAGACAAGACAAAGAATGGATGTGACTAAAGGAAGTGCAGGGAAACAGAAGAAGAGAAAAGAGAGTGGCGTATATAAAATCACAAAGGGTTTTACTAACCTGATTCCAGTATCGATTGATAATCAGCAGAGAGGCATCATCAGTAGCCTGCCGACGCTCCAGCTTCTCAATGTGCTCTCGTAGCTCATCTTCAATGGCTTGCCGCTGGTCCAGCATCTCTGCTAGCTTCCTGTTCTTTGTCTGTAGGGTCCGGATGTCCAACTCCTCCTGTGCAGAAGAATAAGTCAGCGCACATTCCACAGAAGCCAGATCATTGGGCTCATATAGAAGGCAGAGAGATATTTTTGTTTCCAGATGGAAAAAAAACCCAACAGGTTGAGGGGGGTTGTGCAAGGAAGACATACCGTTGAAGAAACACCACCAAGCTTAATAGTCTCCACCGTGGTCCCTGAGTCTTCAACCCCCGCCTTCTTCTCTGGAGGTGCAGAAGGGCCAGGCTCTCCAGCTGTCCGTTTATTGCCAATTCCAGACATGGTGGCTGAAGCATACACACTACCGCCTCCTTTAAGTTCTTCCTGAACATTAAAGAACTTTATTAAAAAACCCAGCAAACGCATACCCACACAAGCAACACAATTTAGGGGTTTTAACATACAGATTCCTCACTGTAACAAGATGCCCAACACAGTACAGACCATATAACTCAAAAGGTATTGGAAAACACTGGACAAACATAAAGTCTTAAAAGACACCGGTGAGATTAGCAATGCAAACAGCAAGTTGATGGGAAAAAATCCACTGCTCTGCAATGTTAAAATGCAATCACTGTACCTTATCACTCTCTTTGGAAATCAATCTTCATGCAGGTTCAGTCTCTGCTTTTTTGATCTCTCCCTCTGCATTAACAAAAAATGATCTGGATTAGACTTTAACAAGCAACTGAGACTGTGTATATGTGGCACCAGTTCACTTCACATCAACCAAACTGTTCTTATTATATCAACATTCAAAATCAGTTAAAGCCAAGAGCTTACATAGAGATCTTACAAATCCTATGGAATTGAACAGCAATGCTGAGACAAGTTTTGTAAAGACCCACTTGAAGACTGTTCCTGTCTATCAGGAGAAATACAGACATGTTTGAAGAGTATTTATCCCCAAGTTAATGCAATCTGAAAAGCTGTGGACTACTAGTTAGAGAATCACACAATAGTTGAGGGTAGAAAGGATCTCTGGAAATCCCCTGCTCAGTGCTCCTGAATAAAGCATGACAAGGGCCTTCTCCAGTCAGCTTTTGAGTATCTCCAGAGATAGAAACTCTGCAATGTCTCTGGGCAACCTATCCCAGTATTTGATGACCCTCACTGTTTTAAACAGGTTTTTCCTCATGTTTGAAGAGTATTTATTGTAGTTCCCAAAAATATTTTTTAGTAAAACAACATATGTCTGCTTGAAAGGTTTCCAAAACAAATACTGTGGCTAGTGCTGGAAAACGAAAACAATTAGATCTTCATTAGACATATGTAGCATTCTTCTCCCATATTCACTGATGCTATGACAACTCAATCCTCATATCTCTCTCTACCTCTAAACTAAATGACACCCAGAAGTAAATGAAATGCAGACCACACAAGTAAGATTTTTATTGTTACGTTTAAATCTATAATGGCATTTAAAGTTAAACTAAGGGTTACAAACTGAAACTGCCAGTTCTTACGTATTTGCTTTACTTGCCTAGTTCTATTGAAAGTAATTACGCTACTGTATTTTTAAGATTAAGCTGGTATACTACTTTGCCAAATCTTATCATTTAACAAGCATTTTAGCTTGGCACTGCCCTTCACTATATGCAAAATAATAAAAAGGTTATTTCTAAATGAGTTCCTGCAACAGCCCTTATAGCGTTCCTGTAACTTGTCTTTTAACATAAGTATTAAATACGTCTCAAAATTAAAAAATAAACAATGACAACTTCCATGTAACTGTTTTGCTCCTTTTAGCAAGGGAGTTCAGTGGGCGACTAGGCCATTGGGGGGTGATGGGGAGAGCAGCTGTCACTAAAAACATCTGCTACCTATCAATCCAGTGAGTCTCCAGTAACCACTGCCTTTCAGATTTTTTGTCCACAGGCAAAATATTTCTTCCACTGGCTCCTGACATCATCCCTCTCAGCTCTAGCTCCCCCTCTCCCCATTACTGACCTCCTCGCGTGCTGTATGCCAGAACCTGCCCCACTAAGTTTTCATGACCACAGCCCTCTTTCCTTTGGGAGCTCGACCTTACCCTCGGTCCCAGGCTACTCACATTCTTCTCTCTCCAAACAGATCACACTGCCTCATCAAAGATCGACTGTCCTCCCCTACCAGGGACTCAGCTTCATCTCGATCCCCCTCTTAGGGTTAAAACCCTCTTAAACAGAGGCCAAAACACACCTCCACCAGGCACTCCCCATGCCTACCACCGGCCAGAATTCATCTGCTTTAACCACCGTCATCCACCTGCCGAGACCTGACTTCCCCAGGCCCACTACTTAGCCACTCACCTGCAACTTATGCCCACCAACCACCATGTCTGAGCCCTTTCACACGCTTGTGGCACCTCTTAGTCAAGAAACCTTTCAAAGCTCACCATTCAGGTTCCTACACACACCAGACATTCTCTACAGTTGTTTGTTTGGGTGGGTTTTTTTTTTGTTTTGTTTTGGTTTTTTTNTTTGTTTTTTTTTTTTTTGTTTTTTTTTTGTTTTTTTTTTTTTTTTTTTTTTTTTTTTTTTCTTTTTTAAAATAGATAATCCACAGCCCTTCGGAGCTCCCCAAGGGACCACACATTCAAAACGCAAACCTCCCCCAGCGACACTGCTCCACACAGGGTGCTTAAAGCCCCACATCGCCCACCAGAGCCTCCTCTCCCCGCACAGCAAGGAACCCACTCCAAACCACCGCTGGGACTCCCCAAGCCCACGCAGGGACGCGCCTCACTGATGCCCACAAATACTCGGGGACGTGCCCTAACGCCCGCTCCTGCCTTCCGCGCCCAGCGGGGAGCCCCACGGAGCACAGCCAGGAGCCTCCCGCACCACCAACCCCCCGCCCGCGCCCACAGCTGGGCAGCCGTTCGCCTCTCCGGCTCTGCTCCCCGGCCACCGAGAGCCCCGCACCCACCGCTGCTTCAGGCGTCCCTTAGGCCCACACCGACGGCTGCGCCTCACGGCACCCCCACACCGACCGTCCCCTAGGCTCATCCCCTCCGTCACGGATGTACGGTGCCTCCGCCCTCGAACCGCCTTCCCCTACACACCCCCATCTTCCCCAGCCCGGCCCGGCCGCCACACAGACCCTTCATACGCGCCTCAAAAACAACCGCCGCCACCTTCCGCCCGGCCACCGGAAGTCGCCGCCGGAGGTTCAAAGTCCTGATGGTGGACTAAGCAGCCATCACGTAGCACGGCCGCTTCCGGCGGCCATTTCGCCCTCACCCGTCATGGAGGCGCCTGGTTGCCCTCGCCCGACATGGCCGCCGTTGCCATGGTGCCGCGGAGGCGCCTGAGGCCAGCGCCTTTACCCGCGCAAGAGACCGCCGCCGCCCCAGCAGACGAGGGAGGCGACGCTGCCTCGCTACGGGCCGCTCCGCGCCCCGGAGAGGACGCGGGGGGGCTGGGCCTCCCGCCAGGGGCGACCAGCGGGCGAGTGGTCGCCTCCGGGCTGTGGCAGCAGCTCCGTCCTTCGCAGGGGCTGTCCCCCACTGATACTTTTGCGCAGATAACGTTTGCATGTGGCAATTGTTAAAATACATATACCGTGCAGGCCTAGGTCCAACTGAGATTGAAGTTATATTTTAGATAATGGGAGTTTAAAGTAAAATCTTAATGTTTTTATTTTTGCCTGTCTCTGTAGAAAAACATGAACGCACCTGCAAGCACCATCACCCTGATAGGGTTCCTGCTTTATTTAAACTAGATTTGTATCTCTTAGGCAGCTGCAAGCGTTTTGTGCCGGTGCTGGGATGCTCCCTCCCCCGGCCCCGTGGCAGCCGTCTCCACTGGGAAACGCCAAAAAAAGGTACAGCGCCCACATTGCCATTAATGGCATCACCATATAATGGGCTGCTATGCCCAAGAGCAACAGACTAGCCTAGCGGTACACTACAAGACTTCAGGCTGAATAAACACCTGAGTTCCTGAAGGAAAAACAAAACTGCCCCTATGATTGTTTTAATTATTTCGTTTCCCCCTCCTGCAGCTGCCAGAACAAGCCTGGCGAGCCAGCGAGCTGCCGCAGCTTCAGGAACAAGCGTGGGAGCAGCTGGGATGGGGAATCTGACCAGCTTGGTTGAAGTCTTTATCAACACAGTCTTGTGGCATAAAATAAACTTCACGTAACAGAATTGGAAAGGTGACTTTTTAAAAAGTTTTAAAAGACTCTTTTAAAAGTCCCCTCAGGAGGCTTTTTTAGAAGTTGCATTCAAACCTCTCCCGGTTTAAAAAAAANCAAACCAAACCATTTGCTAATGTATTTTCCGCCCACAGGATTTCCTTGCAGCTGGAGACCGCTTAGCTGAGTAAGAAACGGTTCGTAAGTCATTGATTCTCAGTGCAGCCAGTCCTTGACCAAAACGTTTGAAACCAAAAGGAGCTTTCTTGTTGAATCAGTTGTACTCCAAATGAGGTCTTCAGGTCAGCATAGCTTTCAGTCCTTGTGTTTTCCTTGCCTTTGCTTTATACTTGGTTTTTCTCCCCTCTGCATATTTTTTCTCAGGTGTTGATCCCATGCAGACTAGCTTTACGTCATCACAGCAAAACTGTAACTGAAATGGGGACAGTCACAACCTTTTATTTAATGTCCTGTCTATGTCTTTTATCTCTATGCACCTCGGCATTTCCTCCATGGGGAAAGAAAAACCCATTTCCTTCAAAGCACCCTCCTACTCTGTACATTCTTTTCCGTATCTGTGTCAATAACCATGCTTTAGATAAGCATTCAAACTGATCTTTGAGCTGCTCTTTTATATACTGCATACTGCACAGTGTTTGGGCCTGCCCCAAAACAGGTTTTTAAAGGGAAAGTTCTTGCAGCCAGCTAGCCTGTAGTGCTAAAAAAAGATGGCTGTGCATTAGGATACCTGTGTAGCTTTCCATACAGCCTCCAAACTCAAGACATAAAGATTTCCCTCCTCTTCCCCTCTGTTACCACCCTGATTTTACCTAACTCCTGACAGTCATTTCCTTTGAGCACTGAGACACTTGCTCCCCTCCAGTAGAAGGAATGTGCTGTTCCCCTTAGTGGTGTTTATAGATTAACTCTGACATGCTTGTGAATTGTTTTCCACAGACCATACACCAGATGTGGAGAAAAATACTAGCATAAAGACGAGCACTAAGGAGAGAAAGAGAAGGAGTATTAATACTTGTATTAATACTTGAGATACTTTTGTGAAGAATCTGGGTGAGCCAAGCAATCTAATGTCACGGAAGAGGAAATGGCGGAGGGTGTCCTGCAGCAACTTGCAATTGTTTACAGTCTACTAGGAATATGACAGGTAGGGTTGCTTTTTCTTGAAACTGGGAGGTTCAGCCACAGCCCTTCAGTTGCAATTGCTGTGAGTTAAGCACAAATTTCATTTAAAAACTACAGGTGCAGAAGAATTTGAATGACTGAAGTAGAGAGTTTTGTAGAAAGGATGTGCCCTTGTTTTAGCGTGAGCAGAGGGGAGACTGATATGAAGAAACACACCAAAGACCCAGAGATGAACTGAGTAAATAAAGGAGCAGCCTACAGAGGAGACAATTTTGAGCTCATAGTGAGCTCATAGGCTGTGACTGCAAAAGGACACTCAGGTTTACTGATTCTCCTTGCGTAAGAAGGACTTGCATAGCCTTGTGACTAGGGCTGTGCTGAGCATCATCCATTACCAGTTATTCTGTATTCCAAATCAATAGTATCTACAAAAACTCGAATATTGGCTCTCCCTCAAGTTATAAGAGTAGTAGCGTATACCAAAGTTTGTTATGAAAGCCCAACACATTGGCTTGAAATGCATCCTCTTCAGTAAGGCAGGATGTTGAGACACGGTGTTGGGAACTGTTCGCCCATTGCCCAGATGTGTCTGGACAGGCAGCATGCAGATACGGAGTTAAATTTGGAAATGTGGCACACCCAGGATGGTACCTAAAATGACCTTTCATCCAGCAGAACTGTGCTGCTTGCAGAAGGAAGGGCCATATGGGAGATGGTGTAATAGCTGATCTCGCTAAAACCTGTTAGTGAAACTTGCTCTGAGCTCATGGCTAACAGAAGGCTCTGCCCTAGAGGGCAGAGAAAAATGCGCTGTTTTGCCAGAACAGTTATGTGCCCTGGAGTCTGCTGAGGAAATACCAGAACACAGATTTATCCCAAAGACAGGAATGGAAGAGCTTCAGCCAGTCAGCTCCTGATGCTGTCAGCGGCACATGGAGAAGGGGATTGCAAGTTGCATGCACACGGAAAGAGGTCAGACAAACAGACCTGAGGGCCTGGGCCTCACAAGAGGTGCTTTCATGTTACAGAAGTGTGATCAGTAAGAAGAAAATTAGTTTTTAAATCTGATCTTTGAAGCACAAAGCTTCAGTCCTTGCTCAAAATTTGGTTCTTAAAGGTTTGTTTTAGTATCCCATCGTCTTGGCATGACTTTGTCTTTACCTCATTGTGGCTAAGGATGTGCTGTAAAAAAAGCAGCATTTTTGGTTTTCCTCACAGACGTTGTGAAGTAGCTAATGTTGTTGCTTTGGTTATGAAATAGAATGAAAAGGCGATGTCGCAGAGTGCTGTGCTAGGTACGCATTTATTAGGGACACCAGTAGTACTGTATTTAATAACATCAGAGTACTGTACCTAATTATATCCACCCAATGCAGTGTGTACACCAGATCACACAAAAATATACCACTATACAGCATACTTGATCTATCCAACAATTGCTCTTTATATTAAGATGGTCTGATTTTCTTGGCAGACAAGGTGACTAAAGAAAATGAA
>VXBH01000823.1:244100-263648 GCA_013400035.1 Rynchops niger | reverse complement strand
TTAAAGTTTTATTAATGGTTAAATGATGACCAAATTATAATGATCATTGAATGATAATTAAATGATAATCAAACTATGATTAAGCAATAATTCATAATTAAACAGTAACTTAATAACTGATCAGTAAGTTGAAATGGTACTTGAACAATGATCTAATTGATGATTTCAACAATGATTTAAATTATGATGGTGGTCAAACTCTCTGCTACTTACTACACTTCTAATACTTAAGCTACAGCTGGATATATAGATGTTAGCATACAGCATACTTTTAGGCCACCTGTAAAATGTCGTTTATGTTGTTATAGGCACCAGATGCCAGGTAAGGGGTCTCTCTACCCCGAGGGGTAACCCCTGCTCAAGGGGAGACCACCACTGTGCAGCCCACTGCCTTTTGGAGCTCAGCGGGCTCTGGGGGGCTACGGATACCTTTAGTGTAAAGTGATTGACTTGTACTCAGCCCACGCTTTGGTGCACCTGCAGGTGTGCAGCTGCAGCAGTTGTAGTTTTGTCTAGCCCCGGCTCAGGACGGAACTCTTAGCTCCTGAGAAGACGTGGCCTAGCACGGTTCTCGTGGTTTGCACAGCAGGGCGGATGGNCAGATGCCAGGTAAGGGGTCTCTCTACCCCGAGGGGTAACCCCTGCTCAAGGGGAGACCACCACTGTGCAGCCCACTGCCTTTTGGAGCTCAGCGGGCTCTGGGGGGCTACGGATACCTTTAGTGTAAAGTGATTGACTTGTACTCAGCCCACGCTTTGGTGCACCTGCAGGTGTGCAGCTGCAGCAGTTGTAGTTTTGTCTAGCCCCGGCTCAGGACGGAACTCTTAGCTCCTGAGAAGACGTGGCCTAGCACGGTTCTCGTGGTTTGCACAGCAGGGCGGATGGGTCGGTGATGCCTGAACCAAAGTGCTGCTCACTCAGTCAGAGCGGGTGCACCCATCACACCTACCCAAATCACAGATACTTGGGAGCTAATTTAATCTGCATGTTGCTCTTTCAGAGACTGTGAAATGGCTGGTTTCCTAGCAAGCCCCGAGGGTACAATTACATATAGAAATTGAATAGAAGAGCTAGGTAGAAAGAGCTGTTCTGCAAGAGCTGCACTGGAATACCTCACTTCTGCTGCTCTGGAATAGCTCCTTCTGGATAGACTTCTACAAGACCAATTCTTCTTCATCCTTGTTTGTCAGATTGCTTTAATTTGCAAAGAGTTGCTATTACTTCAGCATACCACATTTAGTGGCCTTTTTTTCAATATTATTCCAGATATTTTACCTGTGTGGATTACTGGTGTGGTTAAACTATAAAATACTAGTTGTTCATGGCAACAAAACCAGGCTGATTCATTACATGTCTGGGAATAAGAGATTCCCTCCTATCTTTTATATTCTGAAACTGAAGATCCACTAAGGTAGAAATTGCATCTTGCTATATTTGTGTACAGTATCTTGTATGCAGGGGCCCTGGTCTTATTTTAGCAAAAGTCTGTGACACGAGGAGGTAAAATACCAATTATCTATAGCACCTCTGATGAGTCAATGCACATTTAGCTCTGAGATTCCAAGAGCTGACAGCAAAAGGTAATAGCTGGTGCCGTTACTAGCAGTGGCTTTGTCTAATACGTTTTTTCATTTTTAACAAATGGAGATGTAAATTTTATACTAAAGCACAAGGGAGCTTAAACCAAAATCCACATTTAAGATTTTGTAGGGCTCCAGGCAGATCTCTGGAAAGTATGCCGCAGTTTTTATACAGATCATTATCAAATTCTCGATCCTTTTTCTTACCTCTGGCACAAAAGAAAATGTACGTTCAGACAGATAAAGATTGCATAATTAATTTTAGCACATAAAGCCACACAAACGTTTGGTGTCATCTTCTAAAAGACAACTCCTCACAAAACTCCTTGCCTTAAGTCTCTGTCTTAAGCTATTGTCTTGCAGAACTCTCTTTTCCAGGCTGCTTTCCACTTGCACTTGATCTGCGTGCTGACCTTACTGCTTGATAGCATCGGGTAAGAACATTGTTTTCCCGTGACACTGCATAGCAGGGAGGCAGCCAGGTGAAAGTCGGCAGGTGTTGAGAGTGGGCTCTCTTCAGATGTATGTGGCAGAGGGAAATTAATAGACATGAGAAGCAAGCCAGAAGTTGGGGAAATAACTTAATATACATTCAATTCATAGCCTGTTTCACTGTGGCGTAGTTTTACCTTCTTGGTTCAAGGGAAATGTAGAAAGTATCTTTCAGCTGCCATATCCATGTACCTTCCTGTTAGGTCAGTAGCTTTCAAACTGTGGTCCCTGGATTTCTAGGGATTTAAGAACAACCTGTAAAAGTTAACTACACTTAAATGATAAAAGCAGGCCAGCCTATCAGTAATTTTACATTCAAGATGCAATTCTGCGGTTTCCTAACTGCACAGGGGTACTCCCTGCATATCTGTGCATTTTCATGTTTCTAATAGTGCTTAAATTCCATCTGGTTGGACAGAAACAGTTTTTATGTTAACTGACAGACTCTGAGGAATGGCAGATCAAAACAGATGTCTGTCCCATTGATTTCTATTTCTTAGACCACATAAGTCCTGCAGAGGGCCAAGTCGGAACCCTCTCTACCTCCCTAGCCACTTCTCTTGCGCTTCAAGCTATCATTAACCCATTAGACTGTAGCAGTGTTATGCCATTTAGTATATAGACCATACGAAACAAAAAGTAAAGTCTTAAGAGAACTGAGCGATCATGTGCATCACCAGCAGCCCTGGTCTTTGCCATAGCAGGAAGCATATTAGGTGAAAGTTAAATGAAACAGCCTGGCTAATTTGACATGCATTGTCTAGAAACAACATAATGACAACTGCTTTAAGCAGTGCTTGAAGTAAAAGAGGGAATAGAGATATTTGGTACCTGCTAGTAAAATAAAGTCAAAGAACAACTGCTGAGCACTTACCATTAAGATTCTGCTGAATGTTTTTAGAGGCGCAGCCTTTGCCAAGATAGTTTGTATTTTCTAGGGAGCCCAACTCCCACTTTGGCATCTAAGTGTAACGGCCAGAGCTGTGAATGCTTGGCTTCTACGAGACACCGCTGTTTTCACGGTGATCCTGAACACATTGCAGAAATATTATCTGGCACCTGACCTACTAAAAGCTGTCAGAAAAGAAGGGGAATTGCAGATGAGAAAAGCTGGCCATCTCGTCCTGTAATACGTATCAGCTCATGGTGGGCACCTCAGGTTTTGGAAGCTGAGGGTATCTGTACACTATGGTCAGCTGTCAGCATGCATGCATGAAACAGGAGGAGATCTATATGGGTCTTTGTGACTTTGTGAAGCTTCCATCAGTTTCCTCAGATTCAAGCAGGAGTGTTTGCTGGTGCACTGACAATATCACAGCCAAGACAAAGCTCTTGTCTCTGCCGCAGAGGATTAATTAATAGAGGAGCTTGGTCCTGAGGTTGCAGCTTGTCCACACAATGTGAGGTTGGGGCATAGAAGTGTTTTTTTGCACAAAGGTTTCCACTTGGGATGCCACTACAGAATCAACGAACAAGTCAAAACTACAACTTGTGTGAACACCGTTACTAGTACCACTGCTGTGGCTGAGCTGGGGACTGTAACAGCTGGCCTTTCCGGGATGTTTTCTGAGAGACTACCTTTGTTTCTCACAGACATGACTCTACAGCTTCTGACCACCTGACTTCATCCAGCTGTTTGTATGTTAGGAAAGCAATGGCTTTTCCTATTGACACTGAAAACAAATGTAGCTAGGCAAAAAGGAGCTGGGACTCTTTAGCCTGGAGAAGAGAAGGTTGAGGGGAGACCTGATTAATGTTTACAAGTATCTAAAGGGTGGGCTGAAGGAGGATGGAGCCAGGCTCTTTTCAGTGGTTCCCAGTGACAGGACGAGGGGCAATGGGCACAAGTTAGAACACAGGAAGTTCCGTTCAAATACACGGAAGAACTTCTTTACGGTGCGGGTGACAGAGCACTGGAACAGGCTGCCCAGGGAGGGTGTGGAGTCCCCTTCTCTGGAGATTTTCAAGGCCTGCCTGGATGCATTCCTGAGTGATGTGCTCTGGGCAATCCTGCTTTAGCAGGGGAGTTGGACTAGATGATCTCTAGAGGTCCCTTCCAACTCTAAAGATTCCGTGATTCCGTGATTTAA
This sequence comes from Rynchops niger, assembly GCA_013400035.1. Taxonomy (NCBI): domain Eukaryota; kingdom Metazoa; phylum Chordata; class Aves; order Charadriiformes; family Laridae; genus Rynchops; species Rynchops niger. The sequence continues at coordinate 259,486 of VXBH01000823.1, read as the reverse complement.
TATCGTAATAATAAAGGAATAATTACAGCTTTGCACACAGAGCAGGCAATAGAAGACAGAGATGCCGTCTCTTACATTAGCTACCTAGAAGCCTCCTAAAATTTCACAGCTTTGAAATGTAGGAAGCTTTGTTCCAGGAATGCCAACCCCCAAGAATACCTCTGTGGAGAGGACTTTGCAGCAGAGATAAAACCAACTTTCTTGTTTAAAGCAGTAGCACAGCAGACAGTATTCTGCACCCCAAAGAGGGCATTACTAATTTTTGTACTGTTCCTTAGTGTGAGCAGAGGTAACCTTTTCCTGAACAGTATAATTCAGACAAGTAATTAGTGGACTAATGAACATGGGCATGTAGATTTTGAACCAGGTGAACTAGATATTTCTTGAAGTGTTGTAGTTTTGGACAAATGAGTCAATGATGAGATGACAGAAGGCCTCCACCACCTCTTGCTCCAAGGAGGGGAGAAGGAGAGATAAAGAGATATGCGAGTTTAGAAGAAACTAAACTACTTTAATGAAATATCAATAATAAAATAAAAAGGAAATAATGAAATAAATACAATATATACAAAACCATATCAAGCTCCCAGTATATGTCACCGGCAGGCACTGGGGAAATCCCAGACTGGACTCAGCGGTGGGTGGGAACTGGATTCCACAGAAGGAGTCAGGAATGCTGAGATCGGGATCAAAGGCAGACAAAGAGACAGGGTCCTCCTCGGATGTCAGCCACTGAAGAAAGAGAACTGACCCTTTGGTCCCTCAGCTTTTATACCGAGCATGGGGCAGATGGGATGGAATACCCTGTTGGTCAGTTTTGGGTCACCTGTCCTGTCCGCTCCTCCCCGCAGGTGGGACCCCTCTACGCTTTTCCACTTCCGACCCTCTAACGGGGCAAATAATGAAATTAGCTGACCTTGGTTGTTATAGCAATAATAGAGTAATACCATTCCTTGGCACGAACTATAAACATTGATAACTATAAACTCTGAGAACAAACAGTTTTCTGCACAACATGCTGTTAATTTCAGAGAGTTAGAAGAGGCTAAGCTAAGAAGTGAAATTACTGAACAGAAAATTGGTTCTGTTTTACCTCAAACCAGGACAGGAAGGAATCTTCATCATGAGGATCTAAGTAAAGAAACAAGCTGAATATATAGCTTCATATCACCATAGCTTCTAAACATGTTTAAACAATGGTTCAGTTCTACACAGAACATATATAAAAGTGGCTTCCACTTGCAAGTATTTACGTGGATGCAATGTTGTTACTATACAGGATTTGTACAGGGCTTTTTAAAGCACTATAAAATCCAATTCTGATTCTTGCTTTTCTCCTCAAACTTTTTTTTTCTGTCAGAAGTGCCACTTAAATACCTAAAGAAGAACAAACAATATTTTTTTTTCCGCCTAAAAGGGGGAAAAAATGAAAGTGACGATACCAACAGCTTCTGAAAACAGAATAGCTTCTATAAAATCAGAACCACCCTAATAACTAGAAAACAGTCTGACCAGAAACTCTGGATTCAGATGAAATCAAACTTTGCCTCTGTAGAAGCAATACATTTCTATTTAGATTTGGAATTTTCAGGTTCCCAGCATTAACAGCCAAAAAATGGGGAGGGGGTTAGTGTCTCCCCTCTTGTCTAGATCCTTCAGCTTGTTTTTGGCATGAACTAGAGTATTTGACCCACTTTAATAAGTTCCTGACCGTTTTTAGCCGCTGTGGTTCTTCCACTGCTCAGTGAAAGCAGACTCTTCCTCTGCAAATAACCTGATAAAGAGCGTGGTAGTCAATGTGAGTACGAACAGCCCAGGCAGCAGAGGAAGATCTGGAGAGATGCAGAAGTGCCTCTTTGATGGTTGTTTTCCTTGAGGCGTTCCGGGTTGCGAGACCAGAGTACGAGGTGTAAGACCTTGAGTTGTGTTCCTGAGGAGGTGAAGGCAGGGTAAGTCAGAAAGGCTTGTGAAGATGACACAGTGACCTGCGTGGCTGGCTTCCCGTCCTGTCTGCGTTTTCAGAGTTAGCTGCTGGGTGGTAACGCAGGTTCTTCCAGGTGCAGCGGCATCCTCCCGAGAGGGTGGTGCTTTCCTGCACCACCTCACCGCGGCCTGTAGGTGGCGCCCCAGCACAACGCTCCCGGCAGGCGGGGCCGGTGGGGAGCCGCCGGGCGGGCGGCGGGCTCCCGGGGAGTCAGGGCGCCGCAGGGAGCTGGGGGGGACCTGCTGCTGCCGCCGAGCCCGACCCTGGAACAGCACGGGCTGCAGAAGAGCAAGGCCTCGGGCAGGCTTCCCTCTGATTCCTCTCTCGCGAGGATGCGGCCCCCACAGCTCATGGGGCCGCCCGCCCGCTGTTCCTGCTGCTGCAGGGAGAACGCGGCGCTCGTTTCCCCCTTCTCAGTAGCAGGCAGTGTGAGGGGGGAGGCCTCTTGCTTGAGTGGGAATTATTAATCCTTCAGTGTGCATCCCAAGAGCTACAGAGCTCACTGCAGGCTCGTCGTTTTTGTAGCTCAGATCTCCAGCATAGCTGGCAGATGGAAAATAAGTTTCTTTACTCCCTGAGAACTAAGCTGCCATCTAGCTCTTCATCTCCTTTTCCCATTGTGGTCCTCACTTTCAAGCCTGGAGGCTGACTCGGCCACAGTGCCAACAATGCTGCTCGCATTAAGAGGGAGAGCAAAAGTATGCGTGTTCCCTTAATGTTTGTGACTGGTTAGCAGGAAATAAGAAAAAGGAAAGCCCTGGATTTTGGATGATTAGGTGAATTTACATGCCACGTCTTTGCATCTGATGGATTTTAGGTCTTCGTGTCCTCAATCATCATGGCTTGAATCTGCTGGCTTAAATGTAGCCGTCACCTGTAAGGTCTTTACAAGGTCCACTGTTGCAATACAACGCAGTCTCTGTGAAACAGGATTGTGTAATCACAAAGAAAAGAAAAAAAAGAGTGGGAAGACCCTGCAGATTCTCATGCATCGGTGTAAATTAATTACACTAAATCTTTGAAGTCTTTGTGTTTTTGTGAATCATAAGATAGCACAACACTGATGCCACAGTCTATCCAAGGATGGTTTGAGATCTCACAGCAAGAAGTGCTTGGTCTCTAACTAGTATTTGGAATAACTCATATATTTTCCATTAATCTTAGTAAAAGGCCTTTCACACAAGATTATCAGATTCCCACATGGAAATAGGAAGCAGTTCTCTTAATGGTAAATACAGCAAATCTGTGACTATGATAATGAGGGCAGTTTTGAAGTAGTCCCAGGATTAGACCCTGCTCAGTGTCCTCTGAGTCATTTCTTCTAGATGACCCATTCTTCTGAGACAGAGAAGAAAAGCCACAGCCCTGATTTCTTTTCATCCACACATCGTTGCTTAGGCTGCTTCAAACAACTGTGCAGAGAGGGAAAAAGGGCAACATTTTCTCCTGGGAGCACGATTAGATGAGCAGAACTTGACGAAGGAGAAGGTTAAAAATGGGAGTAACTCTCCATTGAATGGGGCACAATCAATCAGCTGTGGGGGTACAAATAATTCAGTTCATAAGGAGAGGGAATGGAAAGTATAAGGAAGAGTCAGACAGCAGATTAAAAAGGGAAATTTCTGGCACAGCAGAATTCATCTGAAAAGACTAATTGCCCTCATTTTGTGTAAGCTTCCATCAGCCAGGCTGTTAGGCGTTCATGGCAGCTCAGAGAAGCAGAACAGAAAAGCCAAACATGGCAAAATCTGATTTTTGCGAAGGTGGATGTTTGCTTAAAGTATGTGTGGGTGTATAAAAACGTATATATATTTAAACAAATGTTACAGTTTTAAATTAAAGGCATATAATTTTAAATTAAAAACTTTTAAATAACAAATATGAGTCAATGGCTCAATTGCCACTTGTTAATTTTGCTATGACTGTGTATTTCACAGGGCCTAGAAAGGAGGAGACATCTGATAGACAAACACATTACACTTGGTGTACACATGGCTTTGGTGAAGTAAATTTGGTATCTTTATTATCTGGCTTCACATTCTGGGGAGTAAAGTGAAAAAGCATGGGGTTGGAAGTGTGTGAGCAACAGAAGGGAAGCATGTGTCATTCCACAGAGGTAAAAGTTTGTCTCTCAAATATTTGCTAGGCTAAGATAGAAGAGATTTGGCTCTGATTCTTGGCTATGACCCAAGTCTTACTGTGTCGCTGTGACCAGATCTAAGTTCTCCGCCTTCAACAGAGACAGATTTCCACACATCCCATATCCACATAGCCTGTAACAATGTGCGCACGTGCACAGTAACAAATACAACAAAGCCCTATCTAGCTAAACGAGATCAGAGATCCTACATGAAGAAAAGGCCTTAGGGGCACTTTGCTGCAGACTAACTTTAGCTCATCTATCTTCAGCCTCCCATGACAATTCTGTTATGCACCCACCTGAGGGACTCCTCGGGGTTTTTATTTTGGCTTACTTGGTGACTAGCCCTCAGCTTTCCATTTTCTCAAATCATGGTCTTAATCGTCTTTTTTCTTCCTCTCTAGGCTTGGGCAAATTGTGCACGTTTGGCAGCCACTGCCCCTTGCAATCCAGGGAGGACGCATCGCAAGTGAAGGAATGAAGGCATGAATAGAGCACGGGTGCCCTCCTTCTGCAGAAGCCATGTTACACCAAGCCTGGCAGCTCTATGGGAGGTGGTGCCGTTGGTCCAGTCCTTTTGTCCATCTCCTCACACTGACTGTGGTGACATTCGGTGTGCTCGCGCCTTTGATTTGCCACCGTCTCCTCCACTCTTACTTCTATTTGCGGCGTTGGCACCTGAATCCCATGAGCCAGGAATTCCTGGAGCAGAACCAGCAGGAGGGCAAGGCTGCCCTCCATTACTTTGAGCAGCTGCAGGTACCAAACACCTCCGAGGCCGCTGGCAGTGATGCCTTCCAGCCCTTGCTGCTGGTCACCATTATCACTGTGCAGAGACGGAGTGATTTCCACTATGTCTTGCAAGTGGCCTCCCGTTTCCACCGCCTTCTCCAGAAATGTGGTGCACGCTGCTGGAGCCACCGTATCCTCCTCTGTAATGTGGAGTCAGACCCCAGTAGCCATCAGGATGTCAAGTTGCTGAGCAGCTTCTTTCCTATGGTCAGTCGTGATAAAACTGGGGAGAACCCTGACCCCAGAGTGAACCAGTTTGAGAAGGAGAAGCAGGACTATGTCTTCTGCCTTGAGCAGTCACTGTTGGCATACAACCCAGAATACATCCTCATAGTGGAAGATGATGCTGTGCCAGAGGAGGAGATATTTGCTGTCTTGCAGCACCTCCTGTTGGCCCGGTTATCCAAACCATACCTCAGAGATGCACTCTACTTCAAGCTTTACCATCCCGAGAGGCTTCAGCGCTACTTCAACCCTGAACCCATGAGAATCCTCGAGTGGCTAGGCCTAGGCATGTTTCTGGGGCCCGTGCTGAACTGTGTGTACTCCTGGGCGACTGGGCGCCCCAGCCTCAGCTGGCCCATTGTCTTGTTCTTTGCTTTGTACAGTATGGCTTTGTCAGAGCTGGTGGGACGGCATTACATACTGGAGCTGCGCCGGCTGGCCCCCACCCTATATAATATCGTGCCGGTCACTGAGTGCTGCACGCCTGCCATGCTTTTCTCCGCTCCTTCTGCCCACCGTGCCTTAGGTTACCTGAAGGGGCTGCACTGCCGCCAGGGTTTTGCTAAGGATATCGCCCTCTACTCGCTGCTGCGCACTAAGGGGGAGAATGCCTACGTGGTGGAACCCAACCTAGTCCGGCACGTGGGAATGTATTCCAGCCTTCGGCTAAACGACAACCCGAAGCTGCTGTGATTTGTTCATGCCTTTCCAGGCTCAAAGCCCACAGAATTTGCCTCTGGGCAGAGAGACAGTGTGCAAACTCAGATGTTGTGCAGCTCACACTGGTTATCCTGTGCCTCCAGGTGGAAAAAGAGTAACTCTCTTAAAAAAAAAAAACAAAACAAAGTTTCTTAAAAAATAAATTTATGTTCATGCAGACCCTATTTAATATGTACTTGGAACTAATCACCATGCACCAATTGCGATGGTGGACTGGAGGATTCCAGTTGAGGGTCGTGGATTATCAACTCTCCTTAATCATTCTTAGGGAAAAAGCTCTCACACCAAAATAAACAGCTATACTGCCTGCTCTCCTTTACATTGCTTACAGAAATCCTTACCTTAGGGCAACAGAAATGTTGGACAAACGGAATGTTTCAAAATTAAGCTAGTGAGGAGAAAACCCCTTATTTTCCCATTCTTAATAAGATCTGGTCTCTAACCTCTATCTGTTTCAAAGTTGTGGTTTTGAGCAGATCTCTCAAAAGCAACAGTGGTTTATATGAACATTCCCACAAATTTCACCTAGATTCCTCAAATTTTACAAAGCCTCTATTTGTTACTGTCTCCCCCTACAAATCCTATCTGCGTCTCCACCCTTCCCACTCCTTTTTCTTGGAACAGAGGCTCTTAAAGCCTCTGCTGCTTTGTTAAAGGTCACCTCTGAAGGTAGGAATAAGAAAACAGAGTAACAGCCATTAACAGAATAACAGATGTGACACAGACAGCTCACAAATGCATGTTTTCATTGCTAAATTATAGCCATTATAAACAACATAGGATGACTACTGCCTTGGTTGTTATCGTCACTTGTTGTAGTGGATCCAGGTCGTTAAAAGAGGCCCTATCAATTGCTGACTGGACTTAGACATGCAACATGAATTTACCTTGACTTCCTATCAGCACAGAGGCAACAGAAAAATTAGATCAGGTGCTGCTATTGTGCAGGATCCTTGTTTCATTTTGGAGCTGTGGTTCACAGCTCAGCCTGAGTGGTTTGTTCACTGCTCCTGGCAGCAAGCAAAATATCCATAGGAAACAAAGTTAGCTGTTCATAAAAACAAGCAACAATAGCACAATGCATCAAGGGGCCGCTCTGATAGTGACCCACTAACTAAATGTGCTCTGGTGGTTAGGCATTTGGGAGAGGAACTTTGTACCACAGCTGTGGGCGCAGTTAAATATAAAACCATGCAGATGACAGAGATCACATACAGAATCAAAACTGGCACCAAAATGTTTATGTCTAATGAAAAGCCCCCCTTGACTTTAGTGGGCTTTGAATCAAATTCACTTAGACGTGGAGGTTGGTTGAACTATATTTGAAACCATATTCCTAGCTTTGGAATGAACTAAGTACAGTATCCGTGTCCAGTTTTGGTCAGTGGGGATTTAGTTTTTTGGTTTGGGTGAAGGAAGAGCTATAATTGTCTCTCACAGGTGATTTATGCCTTAAGCTCTTAGCAAGTCTGGCTGTGGATGTGAAAGACATAAAACTCCCGAGAAGGGAAACCAAAGAAAGTTCCAAACCTCTGGCTGTCCGTGCGTGATGGTATCACTTACACAACACAAATGCCTAATGCAAGTTAGCCAATTAGAAATGGCTTCACAACACAGCGCAGTGCTTTGCGCTCTTAGTAATCAGCTGGAACACTTTTGTAACACCTTTGGAAATCAGATGTGAGTAAAAACTGCTTGTGGACCTCACGTCACTCCGAAGGCAAAACGCCTCTCCTGTCAGAGGACACAGGACAAGTTGCACGGGCAGAACCCCAGTGTATTCCCAGCTGCTGAAAATCCCAAAGATACCGGAGTGGTCACACTGTGGCAGCGGGGCAAACCTATTCTCAGGCTTTACTATGATGTGGTTAAGATGGCAGGATTTGAGAGTCATTGTATATTTATTCCACTAAGTGCCTGCGTGTGTGAGGAAATACAGCTTGATTGTTTATGCATCTTCAGCTGTGAATGTTTCCGTGCGGTGTGCTTTCTCTTCAATCTCTTTCTATCTTTGTACTATACAAATCCGGGACTATGGAGGGTGCATTCATACTCATTCTTGCAAAGGAAATCTCACAGCAAGGTACAATAAATGGGACAGGGAAAGGAAGAAGAAAGGAAAAGGAAGAAAGAAACCTTAGAAAAGAAACCAGCTAATGATATGCAGTTAATAAATGTTTTGCTGTGGGAAATGATTTATCTGTTTGTCTCTAAAGTTATTTTTCTTGTTTGCTCAGTAGTACTTTATTTGTCATCCCAGAAGTCCAGGGGAAGTCAATAATTTCAGTGAGCTTCATAGCTGAAAATTAAAAACATGAATTTGCAGCATCCCTTCTAAACCAGAAGACAATTTTCAGGGCGTAAGGGGTGAGAGAAGTTGACCGTGAGACCAAACAACATTCAGAGGGCCTACAACTTGAACCTGACAATGAGAGAGTTTCAGATAAACCCGTTGAGAAAAAACTCCTTTGTGCAAGGGGCAGGTTAATAAATTCTTCATGTCCTTCTGGAATAATTTCCTTATGTGCCCAATTCACCTTTACAACAGGGGTGCTTCTTGTACTGAGCCTGCTGGGGGCTGTGTCTGAATTACTCAGGTACTTGCTCAGTGCCCACCATGCCAGTGTGGGGTCTCAGGTGAGCCTTCTGCTGCCACCTCTGAACTTTCACAGCAGATTGATTTTCCCTTCTGTTTTCTGTGCCACATGTTCTATTATAAATGACAAGTCACAGAAGCGTACTTTGCCCTTGGAACAGAAAATGGGAGGTTACTGTGAGTTCTTAAGTCCTGTTGGATTTTGTTCCACAATTCAAGCTAAAAACACAGTCTGGAACACAAGCCTTTTCCCTCTATCAGGGGAGTGGAGCTGAGTTGCTGTATCTCAGGCTACGTAAGTTTAAGGCCTAACATTAAATCCTTGAAATGTAGACTTAAGAGTTTGGTTTTATTCACATTAAAACAAACTTCATGACTATTTTTGAAATGAACAATACAGATTTTCTTGTGTGTTGCTTCATTCACAATAGTTTGGAGATTATTTTTTAACGCAGCAACTACTGCTTGCACAAGAGGATTCTTTCTTGACAAGCCAGACAGCAGGACTCAAGGCATTACTGTCCAAGAAAATTCAGGGGAAGTTATTAAACTAAACAAAAATTACCTTTGTTTCCAAGGCATGTCCAACATAAGCATGATTCCGGCAGAATACAAAGCATAAATTGATTTGTCTCTTATTATATTAGAGCCCCAAGAGGATTTTCTAACTACAGCTGTAGTAGTTTTCTACAGTTTTTCTAGCAGTTTTCTAGTTAGTATTTCTAACTACAATCAATGTTTTAGTGAGCAGGCACTGCGTTTGAAGAGAGAATGAGAAAGCCTTCCTCTCAGTTGTGAGGAGCTGTGAGTCACCAGGCTGGGTATTTCAACAGCGATTTGGCTGGATGCAGGGTGAATAACTTTTTTTCTAAAGATATTTACAAGCAAACTTTCTACCAAATAAAAACCCTTTCTATTAAAACTCTATTGTCTCTTCTTCCTGTATGCCACTGGTTTTTTTTTTTTTCATGACTAGCAGATCCATGTCTTTTCTTACTATATTTGTCTAAGAAAGAGACTTCTGTATTTATGGCTCTGCATGCATCTGCACGGATGTAATAATTTGGATCCTACAACAATTCAGGTTGAAAAGGACCTTTCAAGGTCCCTGGTCCTAAATTCCCCACTCAAAGCATGTCTTATTAGACCACATTGCTGAGGCCCTTCTCCAGTCAAGTACTGAGGCATCTTAATGAGGACCTGAGAAATTAAGCTCTGAGTGCTGGAAGGTAACCTTAGTATACTTTTGTATAGAAAGGCTATATATTTCACAAAATAAAAAAGGTAATTTTCTGTGGGAGACAGTTGTAGTTACAAAGGCACTGGCAGTTTCTCTCCTGGAGTTAGAGTTTCTTTTTGTGTATTTCCACACCAGCTTTATAGATGTTGTATCCAAATTCAGCAGATGGTAGGGTACAACATATGGTTCTGAATAATCTTTAGTATAACATACATCTGCCAAAAATGCATATAGAATTAGGTACTCATGTGCTGTGCTTCTTCACCTCATGTGTGTTTGTTGCTAGAGTGACTTCATTTCCACAAACTCTGTCCTGACAGCTCATGCTTTGAGAGAATCTGCCCCACCAGCCAGTTTATTTGCCCACTTATAGGCCGAGTCAGCAATGTCAGTGTCCATTCCAAGAGTTTGTCCAGCATGTCGAGATATGAATGCCACATTCCCAGCTGTGTGATTTTTAAATGTTGATGAAGAACAACAGCGTTGCATGTTCTTGCCTTGTTATTAAGCCTCTGGGCAGCGATGTATTCTTCAGTGCCTACTTTCTCTTTGGATTTCTGCCATGGTGTCCAGTGTTCCTCCAGCAGTGCAGAAACCACTTCTACAATGGTCTTTTCATCAAACAGGCCCAATTCAGACATCTGCTGTAGTTTGTATTTTGCAAATTGTATGCCAACATTAACATGCGGCCCCTAAGTGTGCTTTTTTGAGGTAGATAAACAGGTAATAAACAGTTAAGTGTCTCCCATTAATAGCAGCCAGTTGTTTGCCTACTTGCTTTTTTAAAAACAAAAAGTCAACAGAAAGGCATAGAGACCAGTGTCATTACTGCATTTATCTTTGTGTCCTATTACAGCTATTTTACACAGCCCAGAAACATTGCCACTGTCAACCTGATTTAAAGTTGTATCCTTATTTGCCATCCCCACTATTGAAATTACTATAAAGATTTGGGTTTTCATAACAGGTACGTGCTTGCCTGTTTCGTAAGACTTCATAGCAGTTTCAGAATGTTATGTGCTTGCCTGGTTTTCATTCCAAGTCACAGTGTTTGTTGCAGCCCAGCTTTAAGGTGCAAAGAACGAAGAGCAATCTCCTCAGTGCTCTGTGTGGGCCTGAGACAGTTCTGCCCAAGACCCTCCATTCCCTCCCTGATGTACGTGTCCACAGACACTGCTGTGAAGCCAGAAATACAGGACATTTCTTTCAGTGCGGTTAAAGGCCAGGCTCTCTGCATTGGGGGTGAGGGCTGTAGATGAATGGGGGAAAAAACCCCACTTAATAAACAATAGCTCTGATTAGATAGGGATGAACAAGCTGGACTTTGAGACAGTTAAGCAAGACTGCAGAGTACAGAAAACAGGAAACATCCAGCACAGTGCGGAGAGGTGAGGAGGAGGCAGACTCCACTCAGCTCAAGTGTGCTCTGATTAGACTTTAACCCCATCACGCAGGCAGCACTCTCTTGGGGCACACAGAGCCAGGTGTTTTTCATGTGGATGCATATTATACTCAAACATTCTTCCAGCTTGCACTGTATTTTTCCATTCCATTTCAAACCCTTCCACAGGCCTGACCACATGCAGAAGTGTTGAAAAAATTAACAGTACTTCATTTACTGAAGTGCAGAAGGAAGCTTTAACTTTTTTTTTTGTGACCATGTAATCTCTGAAATTGCCTCGTCCATTTCTTTCTTTTTCATCTTTCTTTCTCAGATGTACTACAGTTTGGCTCTCTTCACATTTACTTACTATTTTAATTTAAAATGCTAGTTAATATGATAATTAAAGGCAAAATCAGTATCAGAATAATACTGCTAGAAACACGCAGAAAAAACACAGTCATCAACCCAAAGAAATATAAGCAATTCTGAAATGTTTACCCGTTGCCTTTAAACCAGGTTTGCCAGTGATTTTAAAGTACTTAATCCAGTAACAATCTTCACTCAAAACTTCAATACAGAACTGACAGGTCCTTTGACAGCAAGGTTGGATATAATGAGGACAGCAATTAAATTAACTTCTACTAGGAAAATCCAGTACTTGCATTGTCAAACTCAAGAAAGCAAACCCACAAATTAAGACCTAAATAATAACCCAAGACACCTTTAAATACAGTTCTTAGTGGTCTTTAAAATTTTTAAATGTATACTTCTGTCAACTTTTGCGTAGTCATTTCAGATGGAAAAGTCAACATCAGAAAAATCTCCAAGCCATTCAAATACAAAATTCACATATGGTGTGACACGTTTTTGAGAGAAAATGCTAGATGCTTGTGTTTTAACATTATCCATCTCTTTTACAGATGACCATCATTTTCTGTTTCCATGCTATAGAAGGCACAACAATGAACATTTAAGCTCTCACTACTTACGCATCTTGTTTGCAGTGACGTTTCAGAGATTTGAGTGAGCTATAGAGATTTTTATATTGCAAGACTGTTTATATCAGCTTCCTCAATAACATATAAAAAAAGCCCTAATCCATGCGGAAAAACTTCAATTACTGTATTTAGTTAGATATGTATTTAAGCAATCAATTCTCACACACCCAAAATTCTTTAAAAATAGTTAGTAATTCTTCCTCTATTAAAAGATTTTTCTTTTCACTAGAAAAGTGGATCTGCAATCACTGCAATATTCTGTAAAATTATTTTTAAGAATACCAATAACTGAGAGTACTTGTTCTTTAGCTCAGCTGCCCTCCCTTCCCATTCCCCCATCTTCATCCTCAGCCTGGGATCTTTGCAGTATTTTCTCCTTCCCATGCTAAAGGCAGAGGGGGATGAGGAACCCTAGGGAGGCAGAGAAGAGCTGTTTTTTCCTCAGGAACTGGACTCCCACAGCAAACCCTCCCTGCATGGCCAGCCCTAACAAACTGCAGGTGAAGACCAACCCCACATACCACTGAGATGGGTGGAAACACAAACAACAGCGGATGCTACAAATGGGTATCTGATTCACGCTGTTACCGAGACATTTCGTCACAAAGTTGTTATCTGTTCCCTTTAACATTCATCTGCATGATCTCTGCCTCTCTTTGCGCCCTGCCTCCCGTTTTCCTGAAGCCCCCAAATCTGCTTCCTGACCTGCATTGTTATTCCTCTGAACACACCTTCCATGAGGGCTTCAGTGTTTCTCACATTCCAAGTACACCAAAGATGTCCCAGTCTTCTTGTATTATCAAAGTCATGCTGTCCACGGCCACAAATTCAATATATGTCAAAGTAATGTCTAGATGTAGCCACCTCTAACAAGGGTGCTCACACCAGCAGCCTCTTGATAGCTACAGACCTATGGCTGTATCGCATTACTTTGAAAAAGGCTTAAACAAAAAAAGAAACCATTCCAAAATTAGCTGGATCACTGGAAAGCTGAGAGAGTTGGCAATACTACGAATTCAAGCACTAACTAAATGAAACAGGTTTACAACCTGGATAATATACCAATTTTGCTGTAGAATAATTAATGCAGGCAATGATTTGATATCTTTTATGGAGCAGGTTAGTTGCTTGGTTGAATGCACGATGTGAGCTTATTTCTCTGATCATTTAAGGATAGACGATACCACTATAACCTAATTTTTAGAGGTGTAAGTATTCCCAAACTTTGATTACATAGCTGTGATGATGAAAGTATATACTCTTTTCCAGTGTCTTTTTAATATCACTTTACTACTGATTTCTGCACAGCATGGTCAGCGTCATGGTTCTGCATATTAATACAACTGAACTTTACAGTGCCATTATCTAGCACGGTTGCTCATTCGATATTCTTGCCTGAAAAGGCTCCCATTCCTAAATTAAGTTAAAAAGTTAACCATCATGTCCATTCACCTTTTTCCTCCTCAGTCCTCAGAATCTCTACCAGGACCTGTTATCCTAGTGCTTGAAGTGCTGGATATTGGCTCAGAAGGACTAGAAAGGCACGTATTAGCCACTACCCACCTGGAAAATATATACATACATATATATATATATACACACATACACTTCTGAAAGAGTTAAGAATGCAAGGTGGGATGCAGGGGATTATCTAAAGCAGTTTCTAAATGTCAGACAGTATTTTTTCAAGAAGACTCCCCCAGCTCTTCTCTAATAATCTGTCAGAGCATATCAGAGATGACACTGGGAAAGAAACACCTCCAAATACTTTCCTACCTGACACAGCTTCTAACCAAACCAGGAATGTCGGGACTCAAACTCTGATTTTTCCTGTGGCCAAAATATTTTAGATCCATACTAGATGCCTCTGTTTGTGGTGGAGAAACTTTAATGCACTATGGGGTTCATCTTTCTGCTAGGATGGGAGAAATGGAATATAAAACAAACATTGTAAAGCAGGGGAGGCTTTATGTTCATGTTATGTGCTACAGCATTCTTCAGCAAAAAGGTATGGAGCAGGAAGGAGAATGATAAAGAAAACAAAACAACACAAACAGAAGGCCTTCAATTAGACAGTATCCTCAGCTTTTTCAGAGGTTTCTCTGATGACTGTCATGGAGTGCTACCACTGGCAGCATTTAAGCTGTTACCATTTCCCACAGGCACTGACATTGGCAGGCACCTCTAGAAGAGACAGGCTCAAGGAGGAAGTGCCCAAATGAGGACAGTGTTGCTCAGTGAGAGGAGAAATCAGATGTCTCACTGTGTCTGTGTAAAGGCTAAAGGTATCACTACATGAGCCAAACAAATGGAGAAACTACGTCATTCTTCAGGCAAACACTGGATCTTTGTGGTAAAGACATGCTAATGTCCAAGGCCGCAGAAGGTGTTGTTGCTGAGGGTATGATGTTTGCTTAACAGTCCCTGCGCTGTACTTCTCTCCAGGAGTACTGACCTGCTGGATGGGAGGAAAAAAGAAAAATTAATCAAGCCTACTTGGATTTGGTGAAAAGCTGTAGTGCGATTTCATATAAACTGGAATGCTACTATACTGGTTATAGACCACTAGCATTTTTCACAGAAAAATTTTGCTAAGCAACTGAGAAGTTTGTATGTCATTGTAATACGGGTAGGTGTTTCACTGGGATTTTAGTGGAAAAATTTGGCTTGCAGTTGTGCACCTCAGTGTGGGCATATTTCTTCCGATAACCATCACTGTCACACATATACTGCATTGAAGGAAATCAGAACTTGCAGTTTCATTAACCCTGATACTGAAGCATCGCATTTTGCCTTTCCATATACTAATTAGAAAAGGAAAATATGTTTCTGTGCTAAATTTCCAAGTGAGGAAAATCATTGTAACACCTAGGAAGCCACTGAGATGATAGTAACTCATGTCAATTAAGGATCTGTTGCGTTGTTTCTGTGTTTTGTTTTCTACTCTTTCTTTCTGCACTGTGTAGTTTCCTAAGTATAAGCTTCCATAAGATCTAACCCTAAACTGAATGCTATGCCAAAGATCCCTGTAAATAATTTCTATGTTTGAAATGGAAAACTCTTGTAGGTCTTTTCAGTCTGTTTTAGAAAGAGGAGGGATAATTTGAAATAACTGGAAAACGTCTCATTTTCACCACATCATGAATGGCCTTGCATATATACAGGGGAGGGCAAAGGGGAGGAACAGAGGGAGCGAGAGTAGGTCCCGCTGGTTGTGTGTGGTTGTGATCTGACAGCCAATGACCAACCTTGAGCAATGACACCTCCCCAGCTGGCCTGGGGAGGAGGGATAATGAAGGAGTGGAGA